>JAZHYW010010641.1:0-45603 GCA_037355805.1 Ixodes ricinus | reverse complement strand
TCATGCTGTTGCCTGTCGCGATCCTGGCGGTTGGCCGTAGAAATGCTGGTGAAAAGCACGAGCGAACGCGAGTGTCGCTGCCGTCACGGCGTCCCTTTAAGCGTCCCAACTTCCGGCTGCTCTAGCTTCCGTGAACTGTCACAGTCGAGAGCGACCTGCAGCAGAACAGGCGTCTGCGATTTGTACCACAACTGTTGGGACGCCGCCAGGGTCGCGACCGGCGACAGCATGACACTTCTATGACGTCATCAGGCGGAAATCGAGGGACCACTTTTTTGGCCGCGGTAAACACACCAGACGGAGGCTGTGTTCCAAAATTTACTCGATCCGACTCCGGAGTAAAGGTTTCGTACCGGGGCGTTCCAAAACTTACTCGAGCTTACTCGATGACGTCAGAACTCGCGTTCCAGAAGCGGGTTGTTTACTCCGGAGTAATTACTCACGTTACCCTCCTCGATCGGTGGGTAACCTCGGATCAAGTCGAGTAAATACGTCACGTGATCTGTTCGTCGTCTGCTTTCTGCGCCGACAGCGGTCAAAGCTCGCGTGCTCCGATGGTTTTGGTGGCGGACGTTCGAAATGAGAAAGAATGAGGTGCAGCATGTGTGGTTATTGCGATTTGCTGTTTTCAACGCACAGATTAACTGCGTTACATCCAGACCGTGCACCTTCCCCGGGAAGGTATACATGTTATTATGAGTGTGCGAGCGTAAACGGGAGCTTCTCCTCGTCCTCGGCGTTGGAGGGAATGCCATATTCTCACGTTCAAGGCTGAAAATGTTTAAACGCAGTAAATGCATAAGGTAGTATTTTTGTTTCCTCCAGAGTGTTCGTAATGAGAGGATAACGCTTGTAAAGCACTGAAGGCTTCAAAGATTTTATTGTAATCATATTCGCGTCAAAGCGAACGTAAGTTTCATAGAAAAAATCGTAAGGGTGCAGGCGAGCAGTTTCAGGTTAATTCAACATGGGTAAGTTTCATATCATACTTGAGAAAGCACCCTCGCGCTGTACCACTGCACCGTGTGGTATCAATTTCTGCAAGACATAATCGGTACAAATTACAATGCGTGGAATATGTATGTTTAGGGCGCTCGTGCTGATTAATAAAAACACATTTTTGATGTCTAACTGTAAGGAGTAAGTAATTTTCATCTCAATATACAGCTCATAAGGAAGGTGAGTAAAAGGAGCTGGTGGATCCACCTCAAAAAACACCGCGTCGTCATTGATATTATCGTCTCTTCGAGTGCTTTCTTCATGATCAAAAGAATCGTCTGCTATTTTCTCCCATCACTGCTGTGTTTTCTTTTTGCCGTAGTCCAAGACGAAGCCAATCCGCGTAGTATCCAGGTGATTATCCCGGCCGTTCCAAAATCGAGTCGCGGATCGTTTACTCGCGATGTCACGTGGTATTACCCGCTGACGTAGGAGGCAGGTTACTCGGGTAAGATTTGGAACATAGCCGGAGACGCGTTCCAGGCACCATACCCCAAGGGTGCCCATGCTCGTCAGATAGCGTCTTTTGGTCTTGGCCCTCGTCGGGGGTGTGTCCCTCCAAACCGGAAGTCTCCCCCAGCTTCACCTCTGGTGACATCATCTCGCCTCCAGAAGCATCCTGCGTCCACGTGGGATAGCGTAAAAAAGCATTTGATGCTTTGAAAATCAATATAGGGACCGGGCAATGAGCGCACCCGCCCAACTCCACCTACGGAAACTTGTAAAAAACGACATGATATCTAAAAAGTAAAAGTATACATACTAAACAAACAAAAAAATATTACGCCTTTATTGGTATATGATGCCAGATATATAGGGTCTTTTTATTTCGTTATGAGCCGACAATATAAAAACTAAACTTTGACTAATGATGCTGAGATATTATAAACTACCTCTTTTTCAGTTGCCTCTCTTGATCACACCTCATCCAACAATAAAAAAAAAGAAGAAGAAACGTTTGGGATTGTCAGAGGCGTGCACTATGTTTGCTGCGCGTTTATCATTACCGTTGAAAGTACTATTCGGCACTTCAGACGAAAAAGCAGTGGATGTAAAAGTAACAGGAAGTAAAATATAGCGAGGTTTCGGTGCATAAAAGTAAGAAATCAAATCTTTTAGACTCTTTTTTCTTCGTAGTCTCACGTCTCCTTCTAGCACCATGCTTTCACAAAATTGGATTCCAGCTTTTAATTACCGCGAGCGTGCACAAATACCCGAGACACAAATAAAAAAAATACATATATACATATATATGAAGAGATAATGGCGCAACAGAAGCCCACCCTAACAGAGAGCTCATACCAAACAAAAGCGCTTCGCCATCAAAGGAGCACACGAAACGGCGCTAATAACCGTGCGGCAAGTGTGACCCGTCATATCGAAAAACGCACGAAACGAAAAGAAGAAAGGCGAAAAATCACGAAAAAGAGCGGAGGCGGCGGCAGATATATACCAAAACAGGCTAAACCCAGCGTTGCATGCAAACGACTCGAAACCCAACCCATTTGCTTCCTATTGTTACGGTCGAGCTGGCTGTAACGCAGCCTGTCGCAGGCCCCGCAGCAGCCCCTCATTGTCGTCGTTCGTCTCGGCGTGCCCGCGGTGCCCGCCAGCGCTAAACGAGCAGCCCGAAAGAAGAAAGCCCGCGCTCGAAGCTCCAATGGAACCATCCAGCGTGCACGAGGAGGAGCGAGGGTCCATCACGTGTTCCAGGAAGGGGAAAGGGAGACACCCGCCTGGGACCAGGGTTTCCTCCGGACATGGAGACCGCTCTCCTCATTGGCTTCATTCATGTTTCTGCTAATAAACAAAAATACATCTTTTACTCTTCTTGTAAATCTAGATTTTTTTTATGGGAATTTCAGTAAGTGTTATTTAAACAGGTCACTATGGGGGCCACTAGAAAAGAGTCACAATAGGTTTGCAGTTCAAAGTTTATCTCCAGAATTTAAAATGCTGTACACTCCCTAACAAAAAAAAAAAAAAAAGTCGTGAAGACAGTTTTACAAGGCTAGGGAGCCGATACAAAAATACAAAGTGACGAGAACAGAAATAAAACAAAATTACACAATACAGTAAACATCGTCCCTCTAATGTTCTGAAAGCTAGAAGTCAATTAGTGACTTAGATTCACTAAACAGATTTAAATGGCTTTAACAAAAAAAAATGGAGCATAATGTGGTTAGGGATTTCGCGTACGACCTAATCACGGAATATTCGTGGCGTGAACGTCTGATGCAAAAAATTTGTAGTGGATGCTACGGGGCGAAACTAAGAGAGCAAAGAGATTACAACGGTTGATTTCTCGACCCTGCATTAGCTCCCGACTTTATCCGGCGGCGTATAAAACCTCGAGACATAATGTGCGCAGCGAAAAGGTGTATATATTTCTCTGCTTACTACTATTACTAACTCTTTATTACTATTATTAATTAAACATACTTAATTAGCGGCAATTATTAAATTTTGTGGGACGTAAGTTTGCAATATTTAGCGTCCGTGTGATGGTTTTTCGTGACGCTTTTTCATTTTTCATGATGATACGCTCATCTTATGAATACAGGACCTTCAGCACTGTGCTAAAACATAGAAAGGAATACAAAGACATACAAATAGAGACTTTGGTTCGAGGTCCTAGCATGTAATGCCTTCCCGGTCTCGGGTTTTGGCAACGTTGAAAGTTCGCAAACTTGTTTGTGTTTGCTTTCGATTAGGATCACAGTGCTGAGTAGCATGCTAAGGTATGTTTATTTGATTTGGATATTTACAGATAATACTTTCTTTTGGAACGTGTCGTAGCGCTAGGTTGTTACGGCAAAAATAATATTCAAGCACAATAAAAAAAATTGTCTTACGCTCGCTTAAGCAATTCTCACGCGTTTTTAGGTGAATGAATCCTGGCCTGTTTATTGGACCTACCTAAAAGCCCGAGCCAAAGGTGAACCACAATAAAAGTTATACCCTTACGGCTTTGCTCTAAACACGACCCTCTTTCGTAAAAAAAAAATAAAAAAAGCAAGATAATTTATTTAAGTTTGAACCCCCTCAACAAATTTCCCCAGGTCGTGCTTACAGAAAGCCCGATCGGCGTTCTTTCAGTGTGCATTCTTTCTGGTATTTCCCGCATGCTTCACCCGGACTGCGAGATGAAACCAGGCTTGAAACATGGCCACGGAAGACGCAATTAGCTGGCCTGCATCCCCTCCCTCCCATCCATCCATCCATCCATCCTCTTCATGCTGCGCGTGCTCGCTTGCATGCCAGAGCCTGTCCGTGTTGCCGGCAGGCGGCAGAGCGCGCGACGCCACGAGGAGCAACAAAATGGTTGCTTCCCTTTCTCCCCTCCTACGTCCCTCGGAATGGAAATCAGGAACCCTTTGTGTTCCCCGTCCCCGATTAATGGCGAAACAGACGCGCGTCTGCGTTTGGGACACCGCGGGACGCAACGTTGCCAGCTGCGGCAGCGTGTTTAATTTTTTTTAGATGTTTTTTTATGTTTTGTTGCTGCTATGGTTAGCAGACTGGCTCTGGCGTTGGGTTGAACTTGGGTTAAACGAGCAGCCCTTTGTCTATGGTCGGGCTGTACGAACGGGAGCTCGTCAAAGTAGTCGAGGATGAGTCAGCAAAATTAGGAGAAGTATTACCACGGCTATCGAGTTTCAATCTGCTAATTTTTTTGAAAGTTTGATATCAATTTTCTCAATAGTTTTTCTTTGTGAATGCTTGTACAGTTAACGTCAGTATTTGTTCTTCTATAGAGAGCCTTAAAAATAAAGAACGGTTACTGGTGTCGCGTTATGGTAACGAGCACGGGGGTATTCACTCGGGTTTAGGCACGCGACTATAGGACCAATCACGTGGAAATTTGCTACGAGCCTCGCCCGTAGATACAAAGCACAGTCCAAAGTGGTGACCCGCAGCGCCGTGATCGCAAAATACAATAACATGTAAGAGTGTTTGCATTTTTTTTCTAGCTATTTAGGTAAAAAAATAAAATGAAAAACTCTTACATCTTGGCTCGCACCAACAAATAAACGGGTCAGGAGTCACAACGAGTTACTTGGACCAGCAGCGCTTCGGTCGGTTCTTTTCATGGCAAGTTTACTCTATAGCCGACGCGGGTCAGTTCACCAAGATCATGTTGCGAGCCATCTTGCCTGCATATTGGAATTAGACTTATGTACACAAAAAATAGGGCAAGGCAGCAGTTTTCTGGTGGGCGGAAACGGGGCAGTGGCGTAATCTTCTTCCCTGCTCCTCCAATAAGTTTTGTCTTAATTGATAGGAATAACATTTTGTATCTAGCCCTTTTCTAGAACATTTTGGTGGTGCCAGGTGAACTGATTATTTACATCTTACTGAGTACTGCCAAGCATCGCCATTTTTTAAGTCTTGAGGCTTGAGCTCCGCACATACTTTGTCATTATATCTCTGACTCTTTATGAGATACAGGTGTACTGGAGAGCTACTTCTATATACTTACAGTGATATAGCTTACTATATTCCGCAGATAGTTTACTAAATACACGACTAGTAAGTCGGGTACATAGCTTACTATATATTCGACTAGTAAGCAAACACATTTCTCACAAAATGGACCTTTTTCACATACCGACGGCACCAGGCGGTGGCTGCACGAACTAAAAATCGAGGAAGGGACCTACCTGCGCTACCAATAGATAATGGGAGCTACGCTACCAGTTTCTTTGTTCTCTGAGCAGCGGGGCGTGCCCAACGCGACTTCCGAGTGGGGCATCCGTGGCGTCCACTTAAACGTCGTGTTATTCTTTCCGTCCGCTTTCTTTTTTTGCGTAACACAATTATATGTATGCTGCAATTACGTTTTCTACTCGCTGATCCACAGCCTCCTTCCGAATTTCCTCGATTTTTCGTGCAGACTTCCGCCGCTTGGCATCGGGCGCTCGCGCGTGCGCAGAACGCTTCTCGGAAAAGGTCCATTCCAAGAGTTATTAATTTCAGCCGCCCAGGGCTATGTTCCAAATCTTACCCGAGTAACCTGCCTCCTACGTCAGCGGGTAATACCACGTGACATCGCGAGTAAACGATCCGCGACTCGATTTTGGAACGGCCGGGATAATCACCTGGATACTACGCGGATTGGCTTCGTCTTTGACTACGGCAAAAAGAAAACACAGCAGTGATGGGAGAAAATAGCAGACGATTCTTTTGATCATGAAGAAAGCACTCGAAGAGACGATAATATCAATGACGACGCGGTGTTTTTTGAGGTGGATCCACCAGCCCATTTTACTCACCTTCCTTATGAGCTGTATATTGAGATAAAAATTACTTACTCCTTACAGTTAGACGTCAAAAATGTGTTCTTATTAATCAGCGCGAGCGCCCTAAACATACATATTTCACGCATTGTAATTTGTACCAATTATGTCTTGCAGAAATTGATTCCACACGGTGCAGCGGTACAGCGCGAGGGTGCTTTCTCAAGTATGATATGAAACTTACCCATGTTGAATTAACCTGAAACTGCTCGCCTGCACCCTTACGATTTTTTCTATGAAACTTACTATCGCTTTGACGTGAATATGATTACAATAAAATCTTTGAAGCCTTCAGTGCTTTACAAGCGTTATCCTCTCATTACGAACACTCTGGAGGAAACAAAAATACTACCTTATCATTTACTGCGTTTAAACATTTTCAGCCTTGAACGTGAGAATATGGCATTCCCTCCAACGCCGAGGACGAGGAGGAGCTCCCGTTTACGCTCGCACACTCATAATAACATGTATACCTTCCCGGGGAAGGTGCACGGTCTGGATGTAACGCAGTTAATCTGTGCGTTGAAAACAGCAAATCGCAATAACCACACATGCTGCACCTCATTCTTTCTCATTTCGAACGTCCGCCACCAACACCAACGGAGCAAGCGAGCTTCGACCGCTGTAGGCGCAGAAAGCAGACGACGAACAGATCACGTGACGTATTTACTCGACTTGATCCGAGGTTACCCACCGATCGAGGAGGGTAACGTGAGTAATTACTCCGGAGTAAACAACCCGCTTCTGGAACGCGAGTTCTGACGTCATCGAGTAAGCTCGAGTAAGTTTTGGAACGCCCCGGTACGAAACCTTTACTCCGGAGTCGGATCGAGTAAATTTTGGAACACAGCCCAGGACACACGGTTCCCTTGCCAGGGAGTTCCTCGAGACGCTGGGAAAAGTAAGCTGTCAACAATGGGGCAGAAGGAAAGACTACAGTTTCAAGAGTCAAGAAAATCATACAATACTGGCAGCTTCTCCACCCGGAGTAGCGGATCGATGATTGCTCGGTCCAGGTTCATCACCACAACGGTTCTCAGAGCAGGGCGTCGAACCGAACTCAAACGCAAACCGAAAACGGGAACAAAATCGCCGTTTTAGATCGTACCTGAACAAAACCCGTAAGCGAAATTGGGAGAACATGTGATATTGAACCCAAACCGGAACGAAACCGTAATTTTATATGGCGACGTTACCGGTTCATTGGAAAACGGAGCCGCGCAAATATATCCGGGTGGCGGCGCGAAGGCCATTAATATTCGCGACGGTGGCGTCAGCAGCGCAGTGTTGGTTGATCAAATGAGAGACACGTGAAGACATCCCAATAACGATAAAACAAATAAATGCATTTTACGTCTGTGTGCAGCAGGACTTGGCGTCGGCCATGTCAGCATGAAGGCGTATACTTCTTTAGTCCGTTTTCCCTTATGATGGACCGCAGTGAACGCCATGAGCCAATGGGGCCGATCCAAAGCTGTGTGCCACGTGACCTATGATAGATTCGCAGCGATGTGTGGTTGTAAAGTCAGGTAAAACGTTTCCCAGCGCTGGATTCGCTGCAATGGCCCGTAGCGTACACTGCTGCCTGTCGTAAGTTTAAACGGAATTTATATAAGTATGCCAAGAAATTAAACAAGTTTTTATTTGTTGTTTCGCTAAACAAAATACAAAAAATTGACGGCTCTTCGTTTTTGTTTGTTGGTTTGTTCCGACGTGGCAAAAGCTGGAGCCGCCAGTGGAGAGGCGAAGCGACGAGGACCGCGACACAGAGCCTTGAGCCCCTCGCGTCGCAGTCCGCCAATCACCTGAAGTTCTGAACGCTGTCTGATGATTTTTTTTTAAATTTGTTTTGTTCTTTAACTGCAGCATGCACCCTTTTTTTTGCATCATTTTTTTAAAACTTGTTTTGCTGTCTTTCTCGTCTTGAACACCGTCATTCGAGGCAGGTAGTTTGGGAGTACGGTGCGTGCTAGGATCGCGGTGTCACTGTGGGTGCTGGCTGATATGCCTCACGTGTGAGTACTGTTTTTACAGCGAAACTGTATATGGCTAGTGCTCTATGCATTTTGGTATCCGTATGCAAAAGCAAAAGTCAGAATTTGCATTTAAAAGCGCTCCATTGTATAAAAATGCATTTACGCCTCGTCACCTCGAGATGCATTTTGATAAGAAAAGACGTCGAAACGTGCGATAATGGAGATACATCCGAGAACAGTGGGCCTTCTCCCGCCCGAGTCGGGTGGCTTCACTGCTTTGCATATATAAAAGCAACAGCTGCCGAGCAGGGCATTCCCCTGTGTTCTGCAGTTGCAATGGGAAGGCCACGCATAGTTAGGACACCCGAAGAACAACGTGCCTATGACGACTGCCGTCGGTCATGTGTAGAATTAACTTCAGCAAAGAATCGCACCAAAGTTGTAATGGAACCCATTAGTGCATATTCTAGTGATCACAAAGCAATGATCACTACTGTTTCAAAATGATGTACATTTACTGTAAATAAACAATTGGTGAAGTGCTTTTGTGCGTCTCTTGGTGAATCATTTGTGGTGGTGCTCTACAGCTTTGCAAGCCAACCACCTTCACAGAGTGGAATAGCTCACAAGTTTGGTACTGTTTCTGAGCGCTTGTGTGACTACGTAATTTACACGCAATTATGCTTACAATAAAAACTCATGATGAGAAAATTAAATTAAGCATCTATTTGTTTTGCTCTCCTCGTTTCCGTGCACGGCTTTTGTTGACCGTATATATTTTTTGCAGTATTTTAATGCAGATGACACCGAGCAGAACGGCCTTTTATTTTCTCAACCACCGGGAGTTGTGAACTTCTCTGGTAGGGTAGTTTAGCAAATATACACGCGGTCGCGGCCCAAGGTAAAGTTCTGAACCAGTTTGAACCGGTTCGCGTCTGTTGAAACCGGTAACCGAACCTATATTTTCAATGTGTCACTGAACTGCAGCCGAGCCGAAACAAAATACAAAGCTACTGAACCCGAACCCGAAGCGAACCGAAAATAATGACCTGTTCGACATCCTGGCTCAGAGAGAGAGAGAGAGAGAGAGAGAGAGTTTCACAAAAAACGAATCAAAGGTGCTAAAAATTTTTACTTGCTTTTTTGTTTCTTGTTTGGTGAGCATCGATGCTCTGAAGATGTTTCGAGCGATTTCTTGGACTGAGCACCAAAGAGCGTAGCGTACCCTAATGTTCTTTTTAAAATGTCCCTGCAAAATAAAAAAAAAAAAAAGATCACGGTTTTTATTGACTTTCCGTCGTCAGCCATTCTAGCTGCCTCGCTATGGAGTGCGCACGTTCTGCAGCATTCATTTCTCACCCTAAACTTTTTTTTTTGTTTTTTTTTTGTTTTTTGCAAGAGCAAGTAGGAATGACCACGAGCAGGATTGGATGACGTCAATGCGAACTGTGTATATGGTTTTTATCTTTTCCAGGTCTATGCGAGCCTTCAGAAATGTGGCTTTTTATGTTTTTTTATTCTCCTGACTTCCGTTATTTTCTAATAAAAATGACATGGGCAAACTTCCTGCGGAGTTTGGCAGGGAAGTTAGGCTACGTTCTTTGCATCGGTGCGTTAGGTGAAGCCAACTATGGCGGCCCATCCTCATCTTTACAGGAAGGCGGACAAACGTAAAGGGGCGGTGCAACGATATTCAATTGCAATGTTCTTTTCACTTTACACGAGCTTAATGGCACTAGTGGGACTCAAGGATACTCGTACGCAACACCACTGGCCAAGAAACTCATTTGTTGCGGTGTAATTTCAAGAACAAAAGCGAGCGTTTTTATTCAATCTCTCCTTCGCAAAACTTGATGACGTGGCTGGGTGGTCGCAGTACCGCCCAGTGACGATATTTGAATGCGGCTCATGGATTGGACCCGAGTATTGCAAGGGCACTCGATTCGGGCTCGTGATAATCGATAGCTCAAGAAGCATACGGGTATTGGCCCGTGTCCAATCGCTGCAATGACGACCATAGCCGAACCATAACAATGTCTGGACCTCAGCGCGTGACTATGATCAACATTGCCGGCATACAATCGGCTCCAGACCACGTGGCCGCTTGTTCTGGCTGCGAGTTGAGGGGTGAACCTGTTCGTTTTTCTTTAATTTTTTTCTGCGACTTCGATTGCGTGTGGTGAAAAACGAATGGATGTTTTACAGGTTATTAACATCAGTGATCCCTTCAAAGCGATTATCGCACTAAATAAAAAAATCGTTGCATTGCCCCTCAAAAAAAAAAAAATTAGGAGCGTCTTTTTTATTTATAAACACGCCACCTTAACGTCACACTGCTGCGGTAGTACTGTTGTCACCACGGCGCGTGCGCAAGCGCTTGTGTTGGCGTGCACTTTTCTGCCACTACATTTTTGTATCTCACTCAAATCTGGCTGCAGTGAGCATACATCGCATCATTAGAACGAGCAAAGGTGCAGAAACTACAGAAGGGCGCGCGGCAAGCCTCTCTGCAGCCCGGTAACTGTAAAACGGCTCTTTACATCATCTTTACCAACTACAATCGACGTTACTAGATTACATGAGTTGCGGAACTGCCTATGGACGTTGCTTGCACGAGCAGTACACCCTCCCCTCCCTCTCCCCTCCCCCTCCCTCCTCCCCCCCACTGCTCGCCTCCCGTCGTGTGACGCGCCACCGTATTGGGTGGACGGCTGCTATGGTAACTGCAGCGTATTCGATGAAATACGTTCGTTTCGAAGCACGGTGTCTATACTCCGTTTCACCTTACGTACGGACGAAGAGGACGCTACGAGCTATCCTCGCCAATCCCACTCTGTGGACGTAGCCCGTGATACGCTTTCCGCGCGTCGCTTTGCTCCCCCTCCAAGGTCACGTGACACTCACACAGCCTTGAATTGGCTCCTATGGCTCGTACCAGCCGCTGCGCTCGGACGTAAGGTGAAACGTAGTATAGATGGCGTTTCACCGTGCTCTATGGAACACGCAGTTTTGAAATGAAAATCTAGATGGCGCTTGAAACGACAGAAGGGGAGTTTCGGTGCTGAGGTAATCTAGTAACGTTGACTGCGATTAAGCTTAGAGGCAAGCTAGGGTTATCTGACGCCGCCGAGGACGTCAATTTTACTAATTTTATTTCTGTTCTGTTGTCCTGTGCTCGGTGAGCATTAGCGGGTGGCCCTTCAATTGGCATTTACATTGCACCCATATATAAAAGAAAGGAAAAAAAATAACTTTAGACAGCATTATTAAAGTGCCTGTACGCATACTTTCATAAATTGTTCTAATAAAGAAAAAGAAAAGGAAAAGAAACTCTCGAAACAGGTTAGGTTTAGTCAAAACCACAGGAAAAAAAAAACTGTGGAGGGAAAGGGGGGGGGAGAAGAAGGGTTGGAAGAACTAACCTGTCTAATACTTTTCATATTTATTTTTTTCACGCCATGTCAGGGAGAAATCAAGCAACTAGGAGACAAACAAAACACACAATATCATTAAAAAAAATTAGAAAAAAGAAATTTTACGGTACTTTTTATAAATGCCCTTTGGCTGAATCAGGAGAAGGTATTGTTCACTTTCACTGAGTTAATTTATTTATTTATTGTTTCCTCAGAGACCGAAGTCATTACAGAGAAAGACAGCAGTGAAAAAGAATCCTACAATAACAACAAAGAAATTACTGGTTCACAATCAACAAGAATATTATTATTAATGGCAGTTTTAAAAGGTTCCTTCTTCAGGAAAAAAACTGTGTTTACTTCTAAAAAGACCCCACACAACCGTTTTTCTTAAAATATTATCATGTTCTTTCTGTCTATTCATTGCGTATAACCAAACCACAAGGCGGCCGGGCGCAAATACATCGTGACTGATATCTGCAACATGTCACTGGCTTAGCGCACGGCAATTTTCGTCGATTCGATAAGCTAACTAAACGCCAAAAAATGTATAAGAAAACGAAAAAAACCCAAACAAAATACGAAGAGGTAAAATTGCATGGGTTGTGATGAAACCAAACGAGTTCTGATACCATACAACATGTACCCAAACGTCGACGCTGCGACCGGCTACCATGATCCCAAGACAAAACATACCCTTCTGATCTCATCGCGCCTCAGCGCCACCAAGGGAGACTGAAGCTTTTTAAGACGAAAACCTTATTTGTCCCATAACGCGAAAAAGCGGCGGTGTTGTCCCCGAAAGATGGTCATAAAAATACGTCATCAAGCACGTGCCTCAGAAAGAAAACACCAATAAAAGCGAAGCAATGCAGATCCTTTGATACGGAAGCCGTCGTGAGGCCGGCGGATTTCGCCGCGCCTGTGCAGTGGAGGAGCGTGATGTCACCGCCGGAGCGCCGTGTCCGACAGGAAGACGTAGCACACTGCCTGTAAGAAAGCGCTGTGTGTACGAATGCTTTCGCCTTCTTGCACGTAAGCAGTCTTAAGTGTCTCTGCCGAATTTTTGGTACTGGTGCTGCGCGAAGAGATCGCCAAACATGTAGCATTCCTGCCCGCGAGTCCTATATGGCTTCACAGCAACCGAGGCGGTCCCGATGTGAGCCAGACTGATTGCCGCAGGTATCAGGTATAAGGACGGCTACGCACACGTTCTTTGTCGCTGGGTCAACATCCCGAGTAGCTCACCGAGTCGGTCTTTGGAGGCCGTCTCAACCGCGCGAGACCTAAAACAGAACGGATGGTTCTGGGATTTTTTGGGTTGTAAACTAAATAACAAATAACAAACGCCACCCCCTTAAAAAAAAAAAAAATATATATATATATATATATATATTGTCAGATCAACTAATCGCTTTATAATTATGACGTGCAGCTGAGAGTCGAACTTAAAACGGGGAACAATATAAAGCATCGGTGACGACGTCGGCACCTGCCTTTATAACGCCATCGGTACTGTAGTGAAAATGTCTTATTGACAGTCGACAGGGTCTCGTTCCTTAACGCGATTGTGTGAGCATAATTATAACGTAAATTCGACTCGGCACCAAACTTGGTCTTTCCAGCGTTGCTCAACATGTCAGCTCCTACGGAAATGGCCATACATTTGAATCAATCTCACTCCTCTATAGATCTCACGCTGACAGCATTATGTTTTCGATTGCGATTCGCATTTCGAACGCATCCAACGCGCACAAACAAGAAGCCCCCAAAACATTGTGAGATGCCCTATGATACAAAACAAAATAGGGCTAGAAAAAAAAAGGAAGAGTGCGAAGTGGTGCACTCCTTTAAGTGAGGGACAGCCTAAAGCAATTGCCAGCGACGCGTTCGTGCCCGTTACCCCCCCCTTTCCACCCCAACATCCTCTAAAACCAAGGAACAACAAACAACAGCAACCACTGATACAATTTACCTCCCGCTCGAGGTAGCCCTGATTCAATTTTAGAGTCGCCCGGAACTCGCCTGGAGTCCACACGCACACAACATGCGGTCAGGCGCAGCACTCTACTCTAGAGCATGTCCACTGAGAGCTTGGCGACGCACGCGACGACCTGTTCTTAGACACCCCTCCCGCGAATACACGCCAGGGAATTACGACCACGGTGGCGGCTCGGGAAAGAAGAGCGAGGTAAACTGAGGGTAGGGACACTGAAAGAACGTCGATGCACCGCGCAAAAGAGACAAGGCGCACGGAGGGGGGATCCTGAGAGCTGGCCCGAGTGCATTTCCCAATCCCGTTGTCTTCGGACCCCTGTCCGCGTGGGACGGAGCCAGACGGGGTCCTAATCAAGATTGAAACCCACTGAGGGAGAGAAGGCGAGAGAGAAAGAGAGGACAGAAGGCACGTAGTGGGGGAGAGGAAGCGGTGTGGAAAGGACGAGAGAGGTACCGGCGGAAGAAGCTTCCGGCCACCCTGCTTCCTCGCGATGAATCCCGGAAACGAAAACGAATGAATTAAAGCGGGAGCAGGACCCGTCGCTCCGCGCTCCTCTCTTTGCTCTCTCGGTTTATCTTCGCCCGAGAGGGGAGCCGCCGATGCGGCTCTTGAAGAGGGATCCTGCAGGTTAGGGTCGGGCCAGAAGGTCGCCGCTCTCTGCTCCTCCTTCCCCGGGCCTCTTTACGGAGTTTCGACTCTCGAACTGGGGGAAAGTGTGCGCGGCGACGGAGGGCCCTTCGGCCGAGAAGAGGGAGCGCAGCGATAGGCTCCGCCAATGATCCTGGAATCCGTTTCTTTTCATTAGCTTCGCGCGCGAAACCTTGACGAGGGCGCGGGAAGAGATGCGGCCGAACGAAGGCGATACGGACCAACTTTTTCTGGAGCTTATTCAGCTTAATAGCGCGGCGTCTTCGATATTGCAGATCGAATGAAATGAATGATGGCAATGACAAGCGTAAGAACGAAGTACGAGGAGGAGCCGAGGCATGAGCAATCGGGGTCCGAAAATTCGCTCCCGATTGCTGAGCGCCTGTCGTGAATATAAGGAATGAGCGGTTCTGCAGTTACTGAGATAAGGCATTGGTCGTATGAAAGATCGTCAAATGAACTCGGACGTGGAAAAAAGCTTTGAAGGGCTTCGCCAAGCTGGTCGGTTGAATGGAAAAGAACGAAGTGCGGCTCTTTAGTTTTTTTTTTATTATTTGTATTTTGGCATAAAATTGTTCGGGCTCTCAAAGACGATCTTGCACGTCTACGTCCCGAGGAGCGATTCGGAGAGCCTGCCACAGACAAAGAGGGGGGGGGGGGGGGTTAGAGAAACACTTTAACGTAGAAATGGATGGCCTTGTGACATTAAGCACACATTTTCACCTGGTCACGTTATGATCGGTACCACGACAAAAAAAAATGTTTTCAAGTCTGAACGTTTTTTTCAATCTCATCCAATCACCGAGCTCTTCATAGGTAGTAGTGATTTTACTGTCCGAGTTTTATTCTGAAAGGAAGGCGCGTTAACAGGTGGGCATGTTTAGAGCAAGTCCTTATTTCTTCGATTTGATGTTGACCCTATTTCGAAACGAAGGCAGCTATAAGTACTCTGATATTTTCAACATGTGCTATAAACAAGAATGAAACCAGAAAGTTTTACCATAAAATGACGTATAATTTTTGGAAATTACCAAATTCAACGGCAAGAGTATGCACTCTACTAGCCTCAGTAACAGTTCCAACTCTTACACCTCCGTAAACTGAATGCGATATTTCCTTCGAAGTTTGAGAATCCATGTGGGAATTGCGGCTTACATAAGTCATCGCGCATAAACACGATAGCCTCCTCCTCCCTTCCCTCCCCCCCCACACACACACATACACACACACACACCCCGAACGAAGCGTACGTGTTTTCGGCAGAAAGATTCACCGAGAAATGAAAATCCATAAAGCGTCTCAAAGTTACGTCACAGCCTTTGCGTAACCGTTATAAAATACCACATTTCAACATCGCATCCCGGCGTCCTTTGCGCGCGTATTACTGTGGGTGGGAGATGGGCTCTAACTTTTACGAGTGACCGGGCGCCTTTTCTTTTTCTTTGTTTTTGATTTTTGTATCTGGCTTCTCTGCTCGTTTTAAAAGTGCACGCTTCGACACCCGCAAATACGAATAAAATACACCACGAGGGGTCTAAAAGCTAGGGGAAAGAATGCCGAAAAAAGTTTCGGACAACTTGAAGGGGCCAATAGGGAGGAAAGAAGTGAATCTTCGCGGTCCCTTTGTGCGGTATTTTTATTTTATTTATTTTATTATATCCTGTTGTCCGCTCTCTTTTAGTTTACTCTCTTTGTTTTAGAAGAGGAGGTGTCGACGGGGACGTTTTGTGGTAAATACTTTATCAAATGGTGGCACAGTCCAATTTAAAACTTTGGCGCGGACTAAAAGTTTCTTTGAAAGCTAACATACTGCGTATTATAAGGCATATAATTTAATAATCAAACCGACTAGTTTAATATAATAAGTCTCAACAAAACAATCATGACATCAGCCGATATACTGGGAAGCACTGCACCGTGTGTGTGTGTGTGCCCGCGCGCGCGTGTGTGTGTGTGAGAGAGAGAGAGAGAAACTATGCTCTAACGAACAAGCTATCTTTATTCGCTAGGAACAGTCACTCCTGCTGGCAAGCGTGCTTTTCTCTTTATTTCCAGCGATAGTTGTTATGGGCTCTTCCCAACACTGAAAAATACGTCCGGTGTTAGATGTTGTAGTTTCAGTAGTTGTAGTTGTTGTCCATCTTAATGTTGCATTGCAGTTGGCATTGTAGGGCGTCCGTCGTCGACGTTTCTAAATCTGAAAAAAATTACAGGAAGATGCTTAAGCTTCGCCTTTAGGAGTGGAACGCGATAGCTAAATATATAAACCCCCGCAGGTTCACAAGCCGTGCAAGCGCGTCTGCGTGGCCTGATTCCATTTTCGAACATCAAGGTGAACGGACGTGGAATGTCTAGCTCCACAGGAGTGGTTTCGGCAGCCCTCACGGGCCGCGGTAACCGGTCTGAGGAAGAATCATAGGGTTACACCATTATGCTGCCACCACTGCCAACCGGGTCAGTCGTTTTAAATACTGTCCTTCTGCATGCTGACGTGAAGGTGCGGCCATATCGCGTCGAAGATTTTCGAGACGAACTGCGTCTCCAGTCCATGCTGGCCGATGTCATCACCTTAGGGGCATATCAAATGAATCATGTACGGGGGGGGGGGACCTTAAAGAATGCCGAGGCAAATAAGAAAATGCTCTCGACGCCCGAGCTGACCTTCAAGGGCCGACGGTGCATCGTCGTCAACCCGACCAACCAGGATGTCAGGGTCGAGCTCCGATGGCTGCTATTCAACGTCGCAGACGACGACGTCAAAGTGGCCCTGGCGCCATACGGGACTGTCACCGAAGTAGCTAAGAAAAAGTGGCGTATCGACGGTTGCACCACCATCGACACCATAACGCGTACGGCGGTCCTGTGGTTGAAGAAGGGTGCCAACGTAGACGACGTCCCGCACCATCTGAGAATAGCAGGCGAGATAGCCCTCGTCGTAATGCCTGGCAGGGCGCCTCTCTGTTTACTCTGCAACCGGACTGGTCACATTGGAAAGGAGTGTCGAGATCCCGGATGCAGCGTCTGCCGATGGTTCGGCCACGAGAGCGCCGTGTGCGTTTGGGTGCACTTGCTGGCCGCGGCCCCTGTATGCAACGACGAGAAAGTAAAGCTCCTCATGGACGAGGCGGAAGCCGAGGATGCCGCGAGTGGTTCGGACAACGTCAATGCCACTCCTGCGCAGACCACCACAGGTGTGCCCGGATGAGCCGCGGCGTCGAGCTTAGACGTCGAGGCGCCTAAGGCAGATAGATGGTGGAGGATCGCGGAGTTGCGCGATCCTCCACCAGCCGAAAGTCCTGCGCCGAACACCACGGAAACCAAGGTCCACGCCGACGTTCCCGAGGAGGACGAAGAAGACGTGCCTTTGGGTGATGCCGAGGTCCTTGCGGGTGGCCCTGCCTCGAAACAGGTGTAGGGACGACGCTAGTGCGGACTCTGCTAGGGAGGGCCGGGAGGAGCCGCCTTTCAAGGCGGCGCTTGGACGAAGGCGCGCTGGAAAAAAGACGAACATTTTTGGGTACGACAAGAAGGAAGCCAACCCACCACCATGAATGTAGGACAAAGGGTCTGAATGGGCCACCTGTGTCTGTGCGAAGAACCGTCGAGAGCCTTTCGACGCCAAACAGGCGGCCATGTGACACAAGGTAAACACCATGCGGTTTTCCTTTCCCAGTATGACTGAAGAGCTAGAAGGAGCCCTACGTGTTGCCAAGATTAATGTACGTGGGATAGCGGGGAGACGCCGGCAGTAGCAACTTAGTCGGTTGTTCGTGGACAATGAGCTTTACAATATTGTCACACTGGAAACCGAAGTTCAAAGTCAAGAACAGGAGGACCGCATGGTGTATACTTTTCGAACTCCATTCAATATCTCTGTTTCTCACTCAGATGGGATGTCGGGGGGCTGTTGCTTACTTAGCTGCCAATCAGTGGGTATTGTCGAGACCGCTGACAATTTATGTGCCAATGACCACTTTGTGATTTGCGATTTTTTCTTTTCACATGTTTACTGGCGGGCGTGTGATTTGTACCTACGCGTCAAACTAGGAGATATCGCAGAGAGTTATTTTTTAAAGTATAAGTGGGTACCTTGTAACTCTAAGATCGATTAATTTTCTTGGAGTCTTTAATTGTGTTTAATTGCCAGAGGATCGTCTAGGTCAAGGTCGTCTCCGTGATCAACGTTCCTTTTATTTAAATGATCTTACAGCGCAAAACGCTCTAGTAGATGTGGCTTGCGTAATGTCTCTAGGGAATGTTCAGTACTCTCATTCTCAGGGGCGCAGCCATGCGCGACTGGATAGGGTGTACATTTCACATGGCCTTGGCCCATTATACCGTCACTATGCGGAGCAGCCGGTGTCTTTCAGTGACCACGCCTTAGTTATGTTCACCTATGGTAACAAGGTTAAAACACAGAAGTGGAATTGGTCTTTATGGAAACTGAACAGTAGCCTCATTACGGATGAAGTTTTTCAAGCGTTAGTTCGCGATTCATTTAAAACATTTTATGAAAACGAACAAAAAATTTGGGGAGCAAGATGGGAACATCTTAAAGAACAGCTGAAGGTAATTGCGATAGAAAGAAGCAGCATTATAAGCCATCGGAAACAGACGATAGAGAAGCACCTGCGGCACCAATTGAACTGTATTTTTACTGAAGAAAGCCTAAGACCGGGAGAGTTCAAGGAGAAAATAAGAGACGTTAAGAACCAATTGGTAATACTGGATGCAGAAAGATACAGAGGGGCCACTATGCGGGCTCGAGTGTTAAAACTTCGGGTGAGTGAAATGCCAACAAAGCAGGGGCTGGGCGATGAAAAAAGATACGCTCAACGAAATGAAATAAAGGAGATATGCTACAAAATTACTGTGACGAGTGATAAGAAAACAATCAAGCGCGCTTTTGTTGAGTACTATAGCGCTCTGCTAGGACAAATCATTCCTATGGGTACTGATCTTGAAAGAAAGTTTGTATCGTTGATGCCTACGCTAGAGGAGGACGTCCGAGATGGGCAAAAAGCGCCGATTTTTCTTAACGAAATAGAAATAGCTATTGATGAACGGAGCCCGGGCAAGAAGCCGGGGCCAGACAGTCTAGGAGCAGATTTTTATAAAACGTTTAAAGGGAGGCAGCAAACGCCCTACACGAGGTTCTCATCGAGGCGTATAGGCACGGTAGGTTGCCGTCGTCCTTTCTGAAAATCCAAATTGTTCTTATTCCGAAGTCTGATGATCAAGTAAAACTCCATGCAGTCCGTTACTAACTACAGACCCATTAGTTTGACAATTGTTGACTTTAAAATTTCATGAGGCTTTAAGCTAGGAGTTTGTAGAATGTCATTCAATCTCTGCTTGGGCCACATGAAATATGCGGTATAGAATGACGCTCTATTTGTACTAATATACACGTCGCCAGAAGTACTTTTGCATATTGCGACAGCTTCACAGGTCGAGTTGCAATGTTACAGCTAGACCTCGCGAAGGCTTTTGACCGTGTGCCACATCAGGGTCTTTTCAGTATTTTGAATCCGACAGATGTCGGATCTCTCATTATTGATGGTTGGAGAATGGCCTATACTGAGTGTTTTTTTAAAGTATAGTTGTCAACAGGAGTCTCGGTGAAAGCGTTAAAGTCCGCTCATCTGTAAGGCAAGGCTGCCCTCTGTCTCCTCTGCTTTTCGCCATTTAGTTGGAGCCGTTTTGCTTGAAACTTATCAAGAATGAAGAAATTTGTGGCTTCATCTTTAACGCATCTGAAGTTAAGGTCCTGTCTTTTGCTGAAGATGTTGCTGTTTTGGGAGGAAAATCAAGAAAGTGTGCGCGAAGTGGTCAATGTAGTCTCATCCTTTTGCGAAAAGTCTGAAAGTTTGATTAACAAAGTCAAAACTGGAGGTTAAAAATAATTGCGGTGGCTTAGCTCGGCTATGCCAGGATATACGTAGCGTGAGCTTATGCGCACAAAATGAGAGGCGCTATCAAGCAGCTCCGGAGCAGCGTCAGACTTGGCGACTGCGCAACGGAGGCACACGGCTGGACACGCGGCGGCGCCAGTGCGTCTGCCGCGGCTATGACGTCACTCCTCTGGAATGCGAAGACCGGCGACGCGCGCGCGGTGGCGGTAGAGCCCGCGGCGGTGGCGGCTCCGGCACGCCTGCTGTGCACCGTGTGACGTCACTGTTCCTCGCGCTTGCGCAGATTGGCGAGGCGCGCGCGCTGGCAGCGGTGCCCGCGGCGACGGCGGCTCCGCCCCGCCAGCTGTGCGCCGAGTGACGTCACTGCTCCTCGCGCTTGCGCAGCACGGATACGGCTCATCATGAGAGCCACGCGAAACTGCTCAACCTCAACCAATGTAGCTAACGCTACAAAAAAAAACGGTCAGAGGATGTTTTTATTGCGGTTGAAGGTCACAAAGACGTGTCCGAATTCCGGCAGACGTGTGTGTGAGAGATGGTATATAAACGGTTGTGTCACTAAAGTTTAGTAGCTGCGTTTGAGACGTTTTGTGTTTGTCCACTTCTTCGTCCGTCATCTCCAGTTTTTGTAAATATGTGTGACAGATGCTCTCCCACTTCACCACAGGCCGCCAGCTTGGAGGCATTACAAGTGCGGTTGAAGGCCGAAGTATTGAAACTTGGTCCATGTGCGCCCGTGATAAGCGTAGGCCGTGTAGCCTGTTTTCCCTTCTTTATTTTGTTGGGCTTGCGGACCCTGACGAAGTCGCCAGGCTTGAAAATGGGCGCCTTGTCACCCCTCTTGAGGTTCGTGTAGCGCTTGCGGTAGCCCTGCCTCTGCTGCACTCGTGCTCGAAGGTCGCCTAGTCCTGGAAGAGGGTTCACGAAGATCTTGGCTGACGGGAAGCACACAACATCCAGCCGGGATCGAGGAACACGACCATGCAGCAACAGAGCACGTGGTCCAGCCGTAGTGACATGAGGCGTGCACCTGTACACACAGGACCGCATCGGCGGTACAGGACGTGAAGGAAGATCGCGAGACCCCGGAACCCGACGTCGTATATCAACGGGACGACGAACGACGGCCAACGTGGCATCTACATTGACCTGGAGGTTGAGGCAGCGAGTCTGTGCTTTCTGGTAGACATGGGATCGTCGGTGTCAATCCTCACCGAGGACGTTTATCAACGATGGTTTCGCAAGCCGCTGAGCCTGGCACCACCATCTGTTACCCTGCTGGACTATTGGGGTCCCAAGATTGAAGTCAATGGGCGGTTCCTTGCTAACGTCCGGTACAAGCAGCTTACGACTAAGGTGCAATCTCATGTGCTGATTAAGGGGACGACGTTCAGGTCCTCTTCTTCACTCCCTCTGGGTGGAAGAACAACGACAGTACAACGTTGTTGCCACCACAGTGCGTTACCACTGAGTTATACCAGAGCTAAACAACCCACTATATACTTAAGCTTTTTGTAACATCCTATGCCCAATCCACGCACTCTCTAGAAGAAAAAAAAAGGTCACTAACAAGATGACACCGTAGCACTGTCAATGCCAACAGCTCGTGCCGGGAGAGGCCCTTCACTCGCACCGAAAGGAAAAAGAAACGAAAGCGTTCGAAACAAAACAGATGTTCATTTTGTTACGAACGTGACGCCGACTCCCAACGCCTTCTCCGTGACGTGTCGCTGCTATCGCTGTGACTGTACTGTGGGCTAACACAGGACTGCTCAATTTTTGTTTTGCGATACTTTCTAGCCCTGCTGATACTTTCTTAGTGTATTAACCGCATAATTTTCACTAATTATTTTTCTTGCAATAAAAAAAAAACTTCTGGTGTTTTAAAAAGCTGTGTGGAAGGGGGTCGCAACGCGTTAATTTTTAATGGATGAGTCGCTCACAGGGGAGCATAGACTGGGAAGCACTGCACCGTGCAATCGCACCGAAACCACCGCGAATAAAACGATATAGATGTTTCCCAGTAACAAGCCTAGTTCATAGAACATAAAAGGATTAGGTTCGATATTTCTTCGAAGGCTAATTTACGACGCGGATCGACAGACACAATCTATCGTTCAGCGTCGAAGTCTCCAAAGCAGTTTTCTTTTATTTGTTTTCTTTGGGCCGGGGGGGGGGGGCGGGCTTCTAATCACGCCTGCCGACGCAACCGGGACGGAGCAAACACTTGGATACCGTGGAGCTTCGGAAACGCTTCCTCTCAAATAAGGGGGCGGAATAGCACACAGAGACGACAACTTCGGCAAACCAGTCGATCCTTTCTGTTTGCGGACAATAAAAGCCTACAACCATCTTCGAAGAAATAAATAAAAATAGTCGAGTGCTCTAGGTATCGACCGAATCCATCACACCGAAAGAAGCATCGTGACATCGTAAAACCGAACGCCGAAGAACGCCGATAATACCAGAAAACGCAAACTACAACTATAATAAAAAAAATTATATAAAGTACTTTTGGGACCTACCGTGTATCCAGTGCAACTTTTCAATGGCTTTACTATCTTTCGGTGATGCGGCATCACCGCTCTTCCTTCTTTCGTGCGTCGGAGTGGATTGTTGTTGTTGTTGTTGTTTTTGTTGTTGTCTTTGGTTTTCGTTGTTTTGTATGGAAGAGTGCGAAGGAACACGCTCTAAACTGGAAAGAAATCGGGCGCCGCCGGCATACAATATCGGGGAGTTCCATCGAGTACAAGATTGAGTCGGCGAACAGTGCGTTTTGCCGAGGAACATCCATAGCCGTGTCAGGCTCGAAGTCTCCCTTCCCAATTCCATTTATTCTCCTGTCTTTTTTTTGTACCTCGATTTTTTAGGCCTTCCAAAGCGTCGTCTTCAATCAATTCCCCAAGATGTATGTTTTTGCGATTACATACCTCGGTGTACGCACGTGAGCGAAGGTGTGTGCGTACGCGTGATTTGTGTGTATATGTGAGGGCGAGTGTGTGCGCGCGGGTGTCTGTGTATATTTGTCTGTGGAAGGGTACGTGTGTGTTTGGGCTTGTTAACGTGAACGCGCGCAACGTGTGTGTGTGTGTGTCTGTTTTACGCTTAGTGGGTACACATATGCAGGCGCGCACGCACATAAACGGATAATCATAGAAAGAGAAGGAAAATAAATTACATCTATTTGTCTGTTCAATTCTTCAAACATACTGTTAAGGGTGTGGATACATTTGAAAGTCGGCAGACTGCGTTTGGCCACAAGATGATGATGATTTTATTGAGAAGAAACACATTCTATACATGATTTTATATATAATCAATACAAGTAGCAGAACTTATATAAATTATAAATTGCGTATAAATGTTCTTATATAATATCATGTGTTGTCATTAGCTCATTGGACACATGCATATGATTTTTCTTTTTCACTAGAGGTGTGCAGAGATAAACGTCTATGCTACTTATGTGGCAAGTGTCAATATTTCTCGCTCGGCGACATACGTTTTTCTTCCGTCTTCTTTTCAAAACCCCGGTGCGATAATTGACTTTTATGATAAACGGTGACTGTGGGTATTAATTAAAGTGATGTCCTACAACCCCTCTAATTAGGTTGATTGTTTCTCAAAAAATAACTTTCACTGGTACCGGAAAACAACAACAACAACAACAACGATGAAGGCACGTTTTCACAGGTACGCTCGGCCGATTTTGAGAGCCTTCTTGTGGTTCCGGGTTCTATAGAAATCTCCGTAGAGCGATTGCGCTCCTCACAGTTTTTGTAACTGAGCCACGCCGTGCACACCAATGTGCATGGCGTGCGCATGGGTGTGCATCTGCAAGGTAAGTTTTGAGTGGCCGCCCTGTTCGGTTTTATGATGTCGCGATGCTTCTTTCGGTGTGATTGATACGGTCGATACACGCCACGCACACATGGGTGTGCGTGGCGTGGCTCACCTACAAAGACTGTGAGGAGCACAATCGCTCTACAGAGATTTTTTAGAACCGTGTGTGTGCGTGTGTGTGTGTGTGTGTGTGTGTGTGTGTGTGTGTGTGTGTGTCTGTGTGTGTGTGTGTGTGTGTTCGTGTGTGTGTGTGTGTGTTGTTGTTGTTTTGTATGGAAGTTGTCCAGCTATCGACCGAATCAATCACACCGAAAGAAGCATCTCTACATCGTGAAACCGAAGAGGGCGGCTACTCAAAAATTACCTTGCAGATACGATACGCTAGCGAATGTATTAAAGAAGATTTTAATCAAAGAGGCAAAATGATGCCTTATATTAAGTCGACTCTATCAATCCTCACGAGCGGAGCGACACACCCGGGACTCGCGCTTTCTAAATAGGCTCCACCCATCGCACCGAAGCAATGCGGTGAGCCCAACTCACAGGAGACAACCGGGCCGAAATGCGTTTGCGTGCGAGACGCCGACACGCAATCCCCGGCATCAAATAACAAACAAAAAAAAATGATCAGGGCACGAGTACACGAAGCAAATCGTTAAAATGGTGATATATTCCGAGTCCCGCACGTCTTTCCTTTGTTTACGAAAGGTGGCGTGCGCGTGACTAAAATGATACAATTCCACAAATTTATCTAAATTCTACACGATTGCCAAACGGATGCCGGCACTACTGCCGTCAAGCAAGAACCCTCGTTTGTAAAACCATATTGGTCTTGCATTAGCACATTCTAAACTAATGTCACATAATGAGTCAGCTGCGGATGACTCAAGCGTAGCAATCGAATCGAGCGAGATACATTGCACGATGTCTTCGATCAATGACGGTGCCGCAAAACGTACAATTGAGCCCGTGCCCATTAATCTTGTTTTAGTAAAGCGCACTCATTTAAGCATCTATAGTTTTAACTTAGCAGCATATGCACAGCTCCAAGAAATTGATGTATTCTAAATAAACCATATCGCATAATAAACAAACTCAAACTTTATTAAAAAAAACAACACGTTGTATTCTTTTTTAATTTATGTTATCTATTCAGTCCCAGATATTTTGTTTGTACCGCTTCACCGAAGCGACTGAGGAGGAGGAATAATCAGACCTCGACCTCCGGACAAAAATATAAAACTAGCCCTTTTGGTGTAACAATGCTGCCACTCTGCTCTGCGAGGGTTATAACTATGATCTCCGCATGTTGTTCATGACTCACATTTTTCTTGAGGGGAAAAATGCGACGAAAAAAAATAGTCTAGTATCAAGAAGAAAAAAAAAATACAGAATGTAATATTGACTGGCAACTACACCCATATTTATACTATAGTCTATTATTTAGCACTAAACTGGTTGATACAAAGACCGCAGTGAGCGGTTAGCTTTCTGAACAGTGTAATCCGAATAAACGCCGAGATACGCTTAAAACATTTTATTTTGGCAATAAGAATTCCGTGGCAATGCCTCGTTCATTTATTTTGATCAGTGGGAACTTTGACAACTTGAGGCTCCAGCCAGTTTTTTTTGATATGGCCAAAAATGGCAAATTTTGAATGCTAAAAGAAATACTGGGGCCGATAGGGATTCGATGAAACAAACGTCAAACGTGTATTGAGCTCTTTCGGACTTTGCTATCACATTTAGACATAATCTGTGCACGTACACAAAGGACAACTGAAGATGACTCCGATAACGACATTGAAAGAAAACCGACCAAGTAAGCAATCTATTCATTTGTTCTTATAAATTTAATTACATTAATAAAAATTGAGCGGAACATGAAGTCATGGAACTATATATCTACAAAAATGAATCATCTTCAGGGGGTTGATTGGTCAGACATTAAAAGCGATTGCAATGTAAGGGGAAAACTCAGTTTTAAGCATAATGACACACCTGGTTTTCCCACACGTACGGTAAAACCTTTTAAGTAGTGTGCTCTGCAGTGCTTAATTTCGCACCCACAAAATAAAAATAAAATTCGTTAGTGAAAAACCTTGTATAATGACAAAGCCGCCGAGACTGCAGTAAATACAATGCCAACGAAACACATTAGTAAACTGATTTCAATAAATAATCGACTATGTAAACAAGAAAAGAAAAGTTAGACGAATGATGTAGTTGTAGTGGCGAACTGCTCAGGCGAAAGGTAGTTCTGTTGTCTGGTTCCAAGAGTTCAAAGAATATATACCGAGACGGAGTTCAGGTTACTCCGTCGACAGGTGAAATAACAAACCCAGAGAGCGCCGGAGAAAATTCGGCAGGATGTATCGAAAAATGTATTTGCATAAGACATCACTATCGACGTTTAAGATAAATCAAAATTGATTAGCATGACAATGGAAATCGCGTTCTAACTACCGAGCTCAGTGGCTCGATACCTTTCTTCTTATCCGAGCTGTATATGCCCACTCAGCGCAACAAGTGCTGCCGTCCATTGTTTGTTGTATTTTTTAAACCCCTGCTCTCGTGGCCTGCTGCGAACCCCCCCCCCCCCCCCTCCTCCCCTCCCTAGGAAAGTCGGTTCGAAAAAAGGTCGCCTTAAAGAAAAACTAAAACGGTACTGTATTAAAAAAAAACAAAAAAACACTTAAGAGTAAATTTGTACTATCCTAAAGATCACGAGATCACGAATATCGAAATTATATTTCAGATTGATGCGCCAAGTATAAAGCCCCTTAATGCGAAAAAGTAGCGACATCCTTTGAAGAATGCCGCCTGCTGTTATGGAGCGATCCAGGCGGCGCTACCGTCGACGAGCGAGCGCGAAAGAGCGAAATATAACAATAAGAGTCTGCATGAGGGACGAGGAGGAAGAAGGAATGCCTATGCTGTCGGAGTGCAGTGCATGCATATGAGCTCATGTCGCCAATCAAATAACGCCGACTGTGCAACGTCACGGCTTTCATCGTCTTTCTTTGTGCACATGCTTCGCGGCCAGTAGACCGTGACAGTGCGCTTTTAGCCTGTGTGTATGTACTTGCCTGTCTTTCAGCCTTTGACTGCGCTCTGACCCAAGTATAGGAAGGCCGTCTGCCATCTCGGAGTGATCCAGGCGGCGCTACAGTCGACGCGTGGGTGGAAAAGAGCAAAACCTAAAGATAAAAAGTGTGCGCGTCAGAGGAGGAGGGAGAAGATGTCGCTACCTTTCTTATTCAGGGGCATTAGCCAAGTAGCCACAACAGTGCTTTCACAATGGCGCTGACACCCTTCCTTCCGGGACAATTCGGTTGGAGGAGGGAATCGTGACGTATATATACAGAGATATCAACATTTCCGCGCCTTCCGCGAGAATTACCCGAGCAGTCAAAAATGTTGCACGCGTTCTCTCACAAGCGGTACGCGTAAGGCGCTTTCGACATCAAAGTATAACGTGAGGACACGTTTTTTTTCTCGCGTTTTAATATACGTTTGGGTCAAAATCTCGTAATGTACAAATTGACGGGACATAAGTGCACTACAATTTACTTCTAAATTTGTTTTCAAGAACCTTTTCAGCTTTTTTTAACTATGCAAGAGCGTTTGACAGGCGCCAAAAAAAACAATCGACATGAAGAGTGTAAAAAAAATCTGTAGAAACAGTTACCGAACTCATTGTGATCATGCAACGTTCAGAGATTGACATTGCTGACTTTAAAGACGCAGTCATGCTGCTCGTAGATAGTACAAAAGCCACGGTCTGCGGACAATTTTTGTATGACTAATGTGACGATACACGGAATGCCTCAGACAGTATCACGCAGACTCTCATATTGTACGATATGTATTAGCAGTCTGACTACTGATTAAGAGAAACAAGCCATATAATACGTGCACGTCAGAGCTCCCTCCGTATCGATTTTCCCTGCTACCTCTGCCGCTTCCTAAAAATAAACAAACAAAACAGTTATACGTGTATGGTCAACCGCGAACAGACGGTGACCAAACTTTGGATTCCGTTCGAGCGCGCTTCCCCCTCGGGGTGACTGCGCGCACTCCGCGGAGGGGGGGACTCCGAAGTTTGAAAAACGGGGTGCCGTCGGATCGTCGGCTCTCTCTCTCTCCCTGAAATAATAATCAGCGAGCGTAATGAGGATAGCTCTGTCTTAAATCCGGCATTGCGACAGCGCCGGGCACCGTCGGCAGCTGTTCTTGATGCGCGATGAATATTTCAACTGCGTGCTAACGACGAGCGGGAGCTTTTAAGCGACACGGGGGAATGGCGCCCCGGGCGACGGAAGCGTCGCTAGCTGGATGCGGCCTCCGCCTGGGGCTATGCTTCGTTCGGCAACTAAGCTGACAGTTCGGTGAGAGCTACGCGTTCGCCGGACCAATCAACACCCTTCCTTTCTTCACCCGACCCGCTCTCTGCGCATGGGTGTCGGCGGCAGCGTCATCACGTGATGAAAGATGGACGCATGACTGGTTCAACGAGCACGCAGCTTCCGCCACGCTGACAACTTCACGGTGAACGGAGTATAGTTGAAATGCGGCCCGTGTTTGAACCGTGGCGCAGTAGAAACAGTAGCTCGTTTTAGCGAGCGCGTGAGCTTTCGCCTGTGTGCGCATGTTTGCGGGTTCGCAAAGCGTGCGGCTGCAAAGTTAACACGGCACAGAAGTAAGAATGCAATGGTATAACTGTCTTCGTTAGTCTTCGCAAAAAAATACATAGTGCATTTTATTTCTATCAGGTGTATATATATATATATATATATATAAAAGTGGACTTGCGTTACGAAATTTTTAGCCCTGGGTTAAGTTGGAGGTCATGGGAGTTGCAAGGAAAAAGGCGAACTTTCTTAATTTTGTAGCTAAATAACTATAAAGTTAGGATTAACTTTTAAAAATCTTTCGGGGCATAATATAGTTCTACTTTAGCGTAGTCTAGTCTAGCAGTAGCGTAAAATTATAATGAAAAATAATAAAGAAGATTCGGTAGTCTGTGTATACGGCACGGCCGGAAGTTTTAGGCGTGACAACGTCTGCTGCCGAGTCTAGTGAAATGAAACTCACGTTTCGAATATAACATATTTATTTGTAGATCATGGAATTAATAGAGAAAAACACAAATATCAATGGCCCCTCATCACGCGCTTTGGCTTCCATGTCTGACGAACCTGACATGGACGATTTCTCCTCCAAATATACAAACTAAGATTCCAGGTTTCGAATCAAAATCCTCCGTAACTCACATGGTTGACCAAAATAATGTCGCTCTTCCATTTAGAAGCATGTTATAAGGGTGATATTCATGTTTATACCGACGGGTCAACCTCAGAAAAAAGAATCGACTTCAGCTTTCACAATCTTGATTTTGAACACATCAAAACGTTTCCAATTATGCGGAGTGAAAGTTCGTCTGCTTCATTTGCAGGGGTTGTAGTGACGTCAAAACGCCGAGCTCCGATTGGCTCTGTTGGAAGAATAGTGGGCGGACCTCAAAGCATGTTGCCTTGAGGTCTATCCACTATCCTTCCAATCAGAGCCAATCAGAGCTCGGCGTCTTTCTGATATCACCACAACCCCCGCAAAGATGCAGACGTACTTGCAATCCGCATAACGTTATGATGCTCGACGTCGGGGGCCCTAAGCTGGTCAAACACAAAGTTGTAGCCGAAAGTTCGCGGGGCGCGCCGATTGGATTCCGGCAAAAATGCGCGGGGTCATCGTCGAGATAGTCCAATCGCTGCTCTCCGTGAACTTCGGTCCCAACTTTGTGTTTGACGAGTTTAGAGCCCCAGCTGAACTTTATGACATACTTTCTGCTTCCTTATTCAATGTCAAATATCGTAAACTTCGAATTGGGTCATTCTAACCGATACGACGGCACCTCTATATACAATTATTGCAGGGCATGCACATTTGTAACTCTCATGCAGCTTTTTTGTGTTGTATTGAACTTACACTAGCACAAACATTCGTTTACAGTGGATTCCGGGTAATACTCCAATTGCCGAAAATGTAGAGAGTAGCCACCTGGCAACCGAAGCTCACGATACAAATGCCATAGAAATGACAGCCTTTAAACCCGGAGACGCCAAGACACTCCTTCGTCACCTCTGTGAGCAAAGCTCCCGGCAATGCTGGTTAAATGAAACTTCAATGGAAACTCTCCTACTGTACATCGATCCAGACCTAAAACTTCCACCTTCCTCCGGAATGAAAAGAAAATATGACGCACTCATCCATATGGCTTCGACAAGAGGTTGAGAGTGAGTGAGAGCATTGAGATAGACAGGAAACAAGAAGAGAGTTGCTTTTACCAACAACTTTTTATTTCGAATCAAGCAATGGGATTCTGCAATATGTGAAGTGCTGAACCCTTTCAAGACGTCCAGGACATTCTCCTGGATTGTGAACAATTTGAACACAACAGCCGCAGGATGGAGGTTCTCCTTCAAGTGTCAGATGGCAGACCAATGTCTCTGGGAAATTGTCGGGACCTTGGCCAGACGTGCAGCACATGCGCGAACGTGCAATTGTGAACATCTTTGTGACACTGTTGAACTGACAATGATAAGCGTTATAACTATCAAAGGGGCACGGATGACAGAAACCGAATGGTCAGATGGCGTTCAGAAATGTGTCGAGACCATGGCGCATACATGACGTAAATGACGTACATCGCAATGTTTTTGAATCTCTGAACGACTGGCTACATTCTTAGTTCCATAACGGTGCACTCGGGAGCAAGCGCTCGAAGAGAAGGAATCGGAGTAGCGCGGCCGGCGGATCATCGGGCTTGGCAAACAAACACAGAAAGAAAAGATTTCCCGTGTTTGTGACGTAGAAAGGCTGGCATGGTTAAGTGAGCTTTGCTCTTGGTGGCGTTGTCAGTGTTGTGGTAGTTACAACCGAGCCGTTCGCGCGTTACAACCGAGCCGTTCGAAGTACCCGTGGGGTGACGAGCGTGCGGCTGGCCTGGGAGCACGTGGCTTCCACAAATTACATGTCAGCTTAGCGCCGAAACGGGGTGGTGGAAAGCAACTGTTGTTCCGAGTTTTGAGCGACGGGTTATATCCTCTAGGAGGAGAATGGCTGCTGTCCGGTTGCACGAACGAGGGTCCGAGAAAGAGGGGAGTCCTTCCTTTCCGTCTTCTTGGACCTGTTTGGTACAATGCGCGACTTGTGAGTTGAGCTAGGAGGAAAGCGAGAAGGAAAATGTTGGAATTCCAAAGAGCGGCGCTGCTCCGAAGGTATCTGCTACGTCACGACTACGTAGCAAGTTCCCCAACCGCTAGATTACCTCGCCAAATAGGCTCGCATGCATCCACCAGGTGCACATTGAAAGATCGTTTATTTAGCTTTAAAATTAGTTTTCTTGTGCGTTTCAACGGAAGACTGGTGTTTTTAAGGTTAGGGTGCAACATGCAACACATTTAAGCTTAGAAAATAAGCGCTGGAACTTTTGTTTCCTACCCCTTTAAGTATTTGGATAAACTTAGCTGCAAGAGTGAATGTTGCAAGTATATGTATGTGTCAGTCCGACAGCATCTAACTGGATGTGTACTCAGTGATTGAGCAGGGACTGGAATATTTCGTGCCACACTAGTATGTCCTTGTCCTCTATCTCAGTGTTCCTTACTTTGTGTTCGTTCATTTTTTATGTACATTACTCTTTATACTTTTTGTATCTCCCCAATATTTTTTTCTCTCTCTCTCTCTCTCTCTTTCATGTAATAAAGTAGCCGGCGTTTTTTTCCTAAATGACAGCCCCTAAAGCATAATTATCTCTGTCTCCCTCTCTCTCTCAAGCATCAAAATAAACATACTTATGCGACAGTTGTCGTTTATCGTTGTTGTCCGTCCCTTGCACCTTCGCTCATTTTCAGTACTATTCACAACGCACTCGTCCTGTACGCACATAATCAATCACAGTATCAATCAACACGCGAGGCGTGTCACAAGCTGGCGAGGCAGGTGACGTCATGTCAGCGTCGGGCGTACTATGATCATCTTGTTGGGCGTATGTCTCTCGAATGGATGGACATGTCTCGATGACTTCTTTCACCATCATGTTTTGCTTGATGAGGTGTATCTATGTTCAGCATTTCGGCGATATGTATACCTTAGGAACAGAAACAGGCACCTGGACGGTCAATTTTAAGCTCTAGAGTTTCGGAATTAGTAACACACTATTGTCTCAAGTTATATGCTAGCCCCTCTTGTAAAGTGAATCTTTATTGAACCTAAAATGATACCAGAAACGAATCAATCGAACGACGCGTCTGCTCGGAACAGCGAGCCTAACTGTACTGAGTGCGTATTCGGACGGCTCATTAAAAGAGCGGTTTCACCCCCGCCTGCGCGGGGGTGAAGCGGCGCTTTAACGGCCAACGCGACATTGAACATTTGCTCAATGTCGATTGCCATATTAGGCCAAAAAATAACGGTTCTTGCCCTTGCCTTCATTGTTTCCGCTCCTTTATGTGCGACATGCAGCGTGCTGAGTACATCTCTATGCTGCCTTGTGGGGTTGACGAGCCTGTTGCTGCGAAAAACGAGTCCGTCCTAGACGTGGATTTCATTGTGGTAGTTCCAGAAGGCTCGAGATACTCGCCGGAACCTCGCACTTGGTTTCAGGCCATGCTCGCACTGGCGTAGTGTCGCAACATGGTCATGTCCGGATCTCGGTTGGTTCCTTGCAACACGTAGTCAAGGCGTTTCTCTGAAATAGGCAGGCATTCGATTACGTTCACGTCAAAATGTTATGTTTTCTCTCTTTAAAGCTGAAACATTTGGAAACCTGGACAAGGCATCTTCTAGAGCAGATCTTTTCCAGGCTTGTACTTGACAACGATAGCATACTTCTGCAAGTTCAGTCTCATGCGTTGTAGTCTTAACGGACACTGGCACAGCGGTTTTTTCTAGTATAATTTTTAACGGCTTGTGGTCAGATTCGACTGTCACTTTAGGCTGGTCAAAAATGTAGTGGTGAAATTTTTCGCTTCTGTAAACAGTAGGCAGCATTTAGTTTTCTATCTGTGCGTACTTTCTGCTGGGTTTTTGTTAGCGAACGGGACGTGTATGTCAGCGAGTGGCCGGCTTGAATGATTACAGCTCCTACGCCCAACTGGCTTGCGCCCACCAAGAGGGTAATTGGTCGGTCCTTCTGGTAGTACTCTAGCACTGGGGTTATCGTCAGCACTTCGCGCAAAGCCTCAAAACCTTGATTCCTGCCGTTCCTTTCCCACCCAGGCAACTTTTGGTTTTAGCAACTCTCTTACTATCGCGGTGATTGTCGACATGTTCGGAACAAACCGTGATACAAAAATGACCGTGCCGAGGAAGACTTGGAGTTCCTTACGATATTTTGGCTACTTGATGACCATGATGTCTTTCAGGTTTCCTGAGTCCAGCACGAGGTCCTTGCAAGTCACAATGTGACCTAAGCAGCGGACGCTTTTCTGCAAAAAGTGGCATTTGGACCTGTCGAACTTTAAAATGTAGCTTCGACATATCTCCAACACCTTTTTCGAAATTTCTTCGTGCTTTGTTTGCTTTGTCCCCATACCAGAATGTCATCCACCACCACAAACACTTTGACTAGAACTTGCAAAATGTGGTGCATGGCTCTCTGAAACACCTCTGGCGCTGTTGAGATCCCAAAAGCATTCTTGCAAAACCTGTACCTCCCGTAAGGTGTGCTCATGGTGAAAATTATTGAGCTTACACCGTCTAATGTTATCTGCAAGTAACCAGACGCAGAGTCTAGTTTTGAGAAATGCTTCGCCTCACTCAGGTTTTGGTGCGATATCTTCTAATGTTGAAACTGGGTAGTGTTCTTTCAACTGAGCTTTGTTGAGGTCTGACGGATCTAAACATAACCGTACTTTGTCTTTTTTGACGACTGCAACCATGTAGCTTGACCATTCTGTTGGTTCCGTTAGCTTTTCAATGTCTTGGTTCGCTTCATTCGCTTGAGCTCTGCTTTGACCTTTTCCTGCGGCGTCACAGCGAAACGTCTTGCCGGTTTCACTGTCCCTTGGGCATCTGGCTTGAGTCTTGAGGCGATAGATGACGTCTTTCACCGGACCTATACCTCGAAAAACAATCGCTGTAACTGCTCAGCCGTTTCATACAGTTGTTCTTCTACCGCTGCTACTCGCACAACGAAGCCCAGACGTTCAGAAACCTCTCCGCTGAGCGTGGCTGTCATGTCGTCGTCCACCACAACATTAGTCTGTCTCTGTCTTATTTCCGTTGACGAACACACGAAAGCGAATCCTCGCCAAAACCTGCTTTTGAAAAAACAAAATACATATATAAAAACGTTTTCAGTACGACGTTTCATTTTTTGCAGGGCTTTGTGATGATCTTGTGAAGTTGGCTTGCTGTAATGACTGCGCAGGTCGCTCCGGTGTCTAACGATGATTTTGTTGGCGTCTCTTCTATGTCGGCAGTGACTGCCCATTTGCTCGCTTCCGCAATCCTGTTAACTTATAATGATTCTAAACAAAATTAATCCGGTTCTTCAGTTATCTAGTGCTCTTTCGGGCCAGTCTTTGTCCTTGGCTGCTTTTTACTTTTACATGCTCTGGCATAATGGTTCGGCTTGCCGCAGTTCAAGCAGTTTTTTCCTGACGCTGGGCATCTTTTATCGCGATGCTGGAACGCTCATCTCGGGCACAGTTGTACCTTCACCTTTATCAAAGTGTTAACTTCTTGTGACTTTGGGGCTGCTTGGATTTTTTGGCACTGCTCATTACGTTTTTCGAAGCTTTGAAGATGTCTACTGTTTTTCTGCACGTCGGACTTTTCGAGATAAGTTTTTTTTCTGGAGTTTCAGGTCTCAAATTCTAGTATTATTCTGCTTTCGGAGCATCCTCCGTTCCATCTCTCCAAATTCGCAAATCTCTGCTAGGACTCGTAGTTCCGTTAGACACACGCTGAAGACTTCTTCTTTTTTGGTCTCAGGTTCCAAACTGGAATTCGTGATACGCGAGGTTCGACGCTGGTCCAAGAAATTCCTTGAAATTGTTGTCAGTAACTTGACGTGGTACCTCTCTGCTCCGTTGTTGAACGTAAAGGTGCTTTACGCTTTCCGCGCCCTTCTCCGATCGTCATATGCAAAGTCGCTGCTAGCACCTCTTTTGACTGCGCTGTGAGGAGGGTAGCCATAAGGAAAAGTTCGAAATCACCTTTCCAGACCTGCATGCTCTGCCAGACATCTTCAATCGTGTTCAAGTAGTTAGGGGGTTGCAGTAGCGACGTCATTAATGTGTGCGGCTTTTCAGCGCTGAACGTGGCAATGGGACGTATCCGTTGCCGCAGTTCCTGGCGTACTAATGATGCTTTTGGCGACGGTTCTATCCTGCTCGACGTATCCCAGCAGTACCGGCCTCACGAACCTCTGACATTATGTAGACGGTTGCGTGTCAAGCGACGAACGAGCGTTTATTGAAGAGAACACAACACTATATACACAGCAACGATCAGATGCACTGATGATAAGACACACATAACGACTGCACGTAAGACAGTAGAGTGTCTGCAGGACGGCGCGCGTTCATGACTCACGCAACACACAGTACGCTACATAACGACATGAGTACAATTGTTTTCTGGTTTATAGTAGCAGAACAGTAGGCTGTTCCAGTGAGGTTTGTTTTTGGTTGCACAGTATTGTCGTACAGACACTCTTTCGGGTAAGACGTTGTCAGGTCAAAATCGCTCCTTTTCCGTACTAGCGTGACCAAGGCAGCGGTAAAGAGAATTTGATCTGATAGTTTAGAGCAACTTAGCACACATATGGAGGCTGGATCACGCAAGCGGTATCCGTGTCAGTTCTGCCGAAATCGCTCGACACGGTTTTGTTTGGGGTCTGTGAGCGGCGTAGGGGCTGCTATACTTCCATCCGCACTCCTGGTTAGGGGTGGGTGTGGGATTGTTAGTTGCCTGTTTGTGGATTGGGGCGAAGTGTGAAGGTACGTCAGAAGTAGACGGCAGGGGATCATCGTGTGCATGGCCGCACTCGGTACTCAAAGAGGAATCCTCTGCCGCCATGAGATTCCGGCGTGTCCTGTAAAACCCCACCCGCTCGTTTGAGGAGCTGGAAGCGCCCCTCGAAGGCTCGGTGCCAACGGCTGACCTCGCAGCCTTCTGTCGTGCAAGGTAAGCGGTGAGCACTTCGTGGATGTCTTATTTGTTGGTGTCACCCTCTGAGGTGGGCCTGCAGATACGAAGTTCTGAGACTGTTGGGCTGTAAGTCGCAGCGGACTGAGCGCGAGGAGAGCAAAAACAATGGCAACGCGACAGCGCTGCATGGACGTCTAGGCTGCAGAGTGCTTCCCACCCCTCAATCGGGGGATCACGTGGTTTACGGGCCGCGTTTGCAATACGAGCTGAGAGGGGTTGACAAAAGCGTCGATCGTCAGCAAGTGTCTCTGCCTCTCCGCCCGCTTTTCTCCTTGACCCATGGCGATGCAACGCATACTCACTTGCGATCAGTTTACCTAGGAGCTTCGGGAGGTATCCGCCATTAAATTGCAGACGCACCCTATGGTTTAACTTGCCCCCTCTCTTAATCTAGGCACTCTACAGCGCCAATTGGAAGAGCGAGCAAGCCAAACGCACCTAACGTAGAGATTTTTTTTTTTGTTTTTTATTGGAATTTTTACTTCTAAAATTTTGTTCCGTACGTCAGTGCATTTTCCGCTAGATTTAGGGGGCGAAATTGACGTCACGTGACCTTAACACCAATTCCGCTTCCCCGCTAAATTTTGGTGGGAAAATTTATATCACGTAACCTCTACATCAATTTAGTTTTCCCGCTAATTTTAGCGGAGGACTTCACGACACGTGACCTATACACGAATTCAGTTTCCCCGCTCTTTTTCGACCCGGACTCGGCACGCAGGAAAGCCTTGCCCTAATTGCAGATGACATCATCAGGAAAACTCGCAAGGAAGAAATCAGGACGGTCGTCGAGATTGAAGTAAGGAAGGCCTTCGATTCGGGTCCCCACGTTGCAGTCACCGGAGAAGCCCGGGTCCTGGGCATTACCGGAAGACCACTGAACTTCATACGGGCTTTCCTGGAAGGTCGCACGTGCTCTGTGCGCTGCGGGAGACGACATACGCAACCGAAACCAAACAAAATCAGGGTCCGTCAACGCTTTGTCCTCTCGCCTATGCTATTTAACTTATTTATGGCTGCATTACCACATCAACTCGGAGGAATACCACAACTCGGTTTCACGGCTTACTTCGATGATTCAACCTATTGGACTAGAAGTAACATCTCCGAGCAGCAAGAAACCCTGCAAGCCGGGTCGTACACCATCGAGAACCACCTGCGTAGGGTGGCACTCCAGGCATTTCCGGAAAAGACCAACTATGTAGTCCTTGCTCCCAAGAAGCACAGGCAAGACAATATTGGAAAGAATCTCAACCTAGTACTGGCAAGAAAGATGATTCTTCTGCCAACCTCGGACAAGGGTCTTGGATTTGTGTTTGAGGAGAGTGGTACAGGTGAAAAATGGCTGAAGCAGACAAGCAAGCATACCACTCCGCGCTTGGGATCACTCGGAGACTCTGCAGCGCGAGGGGTGGCGTAACAGAAAAGATGTCACGGATAATGCGTGACCGTCTTGGTGACTTCCCCGGGTCTGCGACGTCTGCTACCTGCGTCCATGTCAATCAAACCACCTGCGCCGGTGGTTAGATTGACATGGATGCATGTGGTATGAGACTAAGGGAAGGAGACAGTTAGATAGAGATGAAGACGCCTAGCATGGCCTTAGATGCGTCCCACGCACAAGCCTTATTGACTTATGTGGGTACAGAGAGAAAGTGTATTCAGAAAATAAAATAAATGGTATTGTACTGTGTTGTATTGTATTGTTTGTAGCAAATAAACTCTTTCCTGAATACGAATCCCCACTCTTCCGATTCCTCTGTTTTTCCTTCCTACCTCCCTCCCCCTGCACTCCCTCTCTCCATCACTCTCTCTTCCCTAATCATCTACTTTCCTTCCCTATTTATCCCCACCTCACTCTCCCTTCCTCCCTCACCTCCTTTCCTCTCCCGATCACTCTATTTTCCCTCCGTTCTCCCTCCCCCTCCTTTCCCCATGTCCCTTCGCCTCTCTCCCTCCCCCCACCTAGCTCCTCTTCCCTATCCTCTTCCCCCTCCTCCTTCGGTGCCTTCTTACGGTGCGACCAACACGTGCCAGATGCCATCAACCCCATTAAGTGTTACACTTTCATTGCACTAGACCGAATGTCTAATTCAGGCAATTTAAACAATAGGTTCTGCACTCGAGGAAATGACTGTTTAAACGTGTCCTAATTTAATATGAACCATCCCTCCTTAAGTACTGCATTTTATGCACTATGGGACTTTAACGATAAAGGTCACCGCCGATTTTTTCCCTCATCTTTTTTGTCGCTCTCATTCTCGGGGAAGCCCGGAGCGTGCTCATTTCAAGGAGCAGAGTCCCGCCGTATGCCTGAACACGTGATGTTTTCCCTCACCCGGAGTAACACGGAGGCACTCCGAGGCAGAGGTTTGGCTGGCACTGGTGTCCAACCAGTGAGGAGGAGACGAGCGCTGAGTCAGCGTTCGGCTGTCAGTCGGCATGTCGATTTCCGTCCCTGGTTGGTGACGGGATAGGCCCAGACGCCAACCGTATAGCGCATTCTGCGTTAAAAGTGCGTAGTGGGCCCTTCGCGGCGAGAAATGTCCAGTTTGTACATGGCTTCCAACCCAAACTGAGCCGGCGAATAGCGCGCGTGACGTCGATCGATCCTCTATTTTGTGCTGGCTCCTCAACACACGTGTCCACGCCCAAGGTGATGTCAGCGGTACAACGCACGCGCAGTGTGGAGGGCCTTACGTTACAGGCGCGCTTCACCGGCTCAGTTTCGGTTGGAAGCCGTGGACAGAGGATGACATTTTGCACCCTGTAGCGCCCACTACACATTTCGTTCTCAAAATGTCACGTCGCGACGACACATACTGAGGTCGAGCGTTAATTTTTCATGTACGTTATTATGACCCGAAAAATATAAATTTACATCAGAAATTAAATATTTTAGTTAATTAGCTAACTATTTCGCTGATTTTACACCTTTTCGATGGTCGGGGAGGTCACCCTCTCTCCAGCGTTCTCTCTGCTAAAGTGGAAAGAGGTGGGATGAGTTTCTCTTAACTCTTAACCTGTCACCATCTGTCGTCATGGCCACCAACATAGCCCCATAGCTAATAAAACCCTAACGCAAATTTAATTTAAAAAATACTAATCCTACAAAAAAACAGCAAAAACAACCAAAAACCTGAGTATAATTTAGAACACTGCTGAAACGTTTCGACCGCTGTAAATAACAAAAACATTAAAACCTAAACTAAAAAAAAAGATTCATTGGTGCATTCTTAGGGAATGCGTCAGCATGACTCTTGGAAACGCCATACACGTTCCTCTTTGGGAAACAGTAACGCTGACCCCTTCACTTTTCTCTTTTGGCTTTCTCTTTTTGTTTCTTCTATTTTTTTGCTGCCTCTTTTGGGCCTCGTTACGGGGTCAGTTTTAGCGTTTCCCAAAGGGTGAGAGTGTGGCGTTTCCAAGCGGTCACGTGCTAAAGGATTCCCTAAGCATACACCAATGGATGTTCTTGTGATTTGTCTCACTCCTCTTGTGTACTCTGCCTGTCAGAGTTCGTCAACACCCTTGGATATGGTCATCCACATCCCATCGTGGGAAAAAAGCACATCCATACCACTCGTGGAAGGAACCGCATGCATATCGCTCGTGGAGGGAACCGCATCGATTGTTTTAAGTACACACACACAGATCACAGCCCACGCACCGCTACTACGAAAACCAAGAGCGAAGAACAACCGGTGACGGCCGAGTGGCAACAAAGCCCGCCCGCATTCCACCGCGCCGCGGCAGCTGCATGGCGCCGCCTCCACTCTGGCTCCGCGCCAGCTGTGCGCGTGACTGACGAAAACAAAGGGGCTCGTTTTGACGAAAACCCACCGGTGTCTGTCAGTTTGTCAGCGCCGGGGACAGAGGGAAAGGTTGACGCGGGCTGACGTTAACGCTTCGGACCAATAGGAGCGTCGCACGCGTTACCCTCTCCCCCTCCTTCTCCCTCTGTCCCCGGCGCCGACAAGCGAAAGACACCGCCGAGTTTTCGTACAAACGAGCGTTTCAATGCACGCATAAAAAAGAGAAAAAAAAGAAGTACACGAAACAAATTTGTAGGGAATTTGGGCGGCGGTCTTAAACACAGACAGCCGGCACTGCTTATCGTGGCTCTTGGTATTGAGATGTATAGCGTCATCTGCCAGTAGCGAGTGCCATTTTTTGTTTATAAATGTAAGCTCGCTAAAACATGTTTCTTCTAACTCGTGAATTAGGAGAGAGGTTCTGAGAATTTCGCATCGTTTCGCAAGCAGCGTTACATGCCTGTGTAATTGGAACGCTCCACGAGGCGTAGTTTATTTATGCAATGCTTAAAATACTCTTTCATCTTATCGCGAACATGCTGTATACGGGTTTATGACTGAGCGTTTACGCGTGCTGTTTGGTGAAATTGCCTTCCAAGGCGTGCGACGCCGCTGAGAGACTCAAAGAGAATGTTCACTCCGGAGGGATCGCTTTGCTCTTCGAATCATGAGCCCAGTATTAAGAAGAAAACTCGTATTCGGAGCACTTTTTGCTTTGGTCAAAACTTGTTTTATTGTTTTTAACTACCTCTTACCGATTTCTTTAAAAAAAATAAAACTCATTTGTTACGTATTGAGATGCAGAGATAGAGCTCTCAATCACGTAAACACGCATATCAGCACGTACCGACAGAAGGTAGTCAAGTATCGCGAACGCCGATATTAAGCATTCTTAATAATGTTTCAATACCTTTTTTGTTTGCCAATTTTTTTTTGCAATTTTATCTTCTTTTTCTTTTTCTAACTTTTTGATAAGCTTTCTTTTTTTAAAAGAAAAAAAGTTTTTATAAGTCGTGTTAACACTCACTTTTTTTCATCCGCTCTGCACTCGATGCACGAAAGAAGGCCTGTCCACACATGCAGAGCAGCACTGAATCGGCGCCGGAAAAGACGCCGCACCGGTGGTAATGCAGCGCCGAATCGTCGATTTAGGAGCGATGCATCGGCGCTGTATCGCCGCTCACCCCTGTGGAACAGCCAGACATGTACAAGTTACTCAAAAAAGTAATTAAGTTAAGTTACTGAGTATTGGCCTCAAAAGGAATTTGAGTAGAGTAGACATAACTCAAATGGAAAGTAATTGAGCAAATTACTAACTACCGTATCAAAGTTGCAAATTACTTTTAAAGTTACTTTTATATTCTTTATAGTAACAGGAAAGTACGTAAATGTTTTGTTCCGTTAGCGAAATTTCGCTAGCCAAATATAAAGCGGCTTGTGTTTTCACATAAATGCTTTAATAGCTGGTTTTGCATTTGCGTGATTAATTGTTTTGTACTTTTTGTTTTCTGGTGGTCAATGATGTACTGCGGATATATCATTTCTCATTTTAGGTTTCGCCTTGCCTCAGCTTGATTTTGCAGACAGTGTTTGCTTGTTTTGCAATGTTGCGTAAAGTGCATCTAAGAAGTACTTGAAGTACGAAGTAAATAAGAGGTTAGGTACTTCAAGTATAGTAAGTACACCCGGTGCAATGTGCAATACAACATACTTTTACTGTAAAGTACAAATACTTTTTTAACCCATTCTTTCATGATGCCCTTTCATACCCATTATATATATATATATATATATATATATATATATATATATATATATATATATATATATATATATATATATATATATATATATATATATATAAGGGTGGTTTCATCTCAAATCGTGCAGGCAAAAAGGGTCAAATTTTTAATTTCGCTGAAAAAAATATATGTTATGGCGTCGTCTCTAAAAACGCAGTAGCCACAAACGGCAAGTCCGTCGGATTTTTTGTTCTCGACTTACGAATTTTAAAAGAGGCCGCGGCGGAAAGCAGTGTTTTTCACATCCGTCGTGGGTCGGATGTTTCGCTCGATCTCCCGTCGTGGATTTTCAGTCCACATTATATTAACTTTTTTCAAGCACTCTGTGGGCACAGGTAAAAGGCTCTAATACCATGAAATAATTTTAGGCGTTTTGCTTTTTTTCTGTAAAAATGTCAAAAACGCCCCCTCGGTCAATTGTTGACGAACTTTGACAATTAAATACTGGCGATCTACTTGGGTTACATCAATATTTTTTATGTCTATGGAGAGCCCAAAACACGCTCTTTATAGATATTATAAAATGATTTACCTGTATTAAATAGCCTTTGCGGGACGTTTACGTTAATGTTATGCGAAAACCAAAAAGTACCAATTTTAAAATCGATTTTCTCAAAAAACCCATTTTTTATTTTTTTTTATTTTTTGTTAAAATGTAGATATGATAGTTGTCTACTCGAAAAGCAAGTCGAGAAAGTGTATATTTTGTTTGTATGTTCTATATTTAAGCCTCAATATCGGAAAAAGACGTCTTCGTTTTGCAAGACCTAAGTCAGACAAAAAAAAAAAAAAAACGTGCGCTTCTATGAATTGTAAAAAAGTTTTCTTGAATTTTTGTCTGCGTTTTGTAATCAATTATAAACGCATTTTGTGGTATTGAATAGTTATTTATGTTTTGAAAAGAGCGGGAAACCACGAGAAACATATCTAATCAAATCAGCAGGCCTAGTAGACCTTCAATATCGAAGAGGCACAGACGTTGTATTTTTTCGATTGATAAAACTTTCACTGTAAACTAGCATGACTAGCTATTAGCTGTCATATTACTAAGACATGAAAAGTCACCACGTCATTGATCTATTATATACAATTCTTTCCGAAACCAAACGCTAGGGTTTGTTCACCGCACATCGCACAGATCACCAGGGAATATCCTTTCACTTCCGTAATACACAAAAGTGATGACACAGAAACGATCCGAAACACACGGAGAGATTGTCACGGAGAAGGGTAGGGAATAAAAATAAATAAATAAGAATAAAATTACCCAACTCCGATCTTAACGAAAATTGCGGTAAAAAAATAAAAGATTTAGGTTCGAGCCGTGGCAAGGCGATAGGTCCACGCCTGGTCAGACAAAGAAGTCAACGACACGTAAAGGAAAAAAAAGTTAATTAAGACAGAAAAACTCAGCCGCACACGGCAAGAACAAAAACCAACTCCTCCGGGCATTCCCTAAACGGGACACAACCAAATGCGTGCGAACACGCTCTCTACAGCACCGTCAGGCCGCTACGCCATGAAGAAATAAACCCAACAAGTAAACAATGCTAACAAACAGTTAGTAACGAAACATAAAAAAAAAGTTCAGCAGAACCGCACCCGAGAAACAAAGTTCAGCGGGGCGAAGAAACACACACGAAATAAAATTAAAAAAAAAGTCTTAACTGACCGACGCCGAGTCCAGTCCCATGACACTGAAGCCTGGCAGGATGATGGCGTCCAGATGATGCTCGAATCTATTCTTCACTCTGTTCCGCACATCCGTCGTGGCTGTGCGGAACAAAGTGAAGAATAGTTTCGAGCAGCGGTGCGCGAGAAGGTAACCGAGACGTAACATGCCTCGAGCTTCATATCGGGAGAGGAGCTTTCGAGGTAGTTACTGCATGCAGTTACTCAAACTTTTTCTTTAACCCTTCCCTTTTTCAAAAAAAAAAAAAAAAACACGTCAGCCGGCGCTAACTTTTTATCTCGGGAGAAGACCACTCTTCACAAACGGTTATAGTTGCCAAGGAGGCTGACTTCGACCCAACTAGTCTCCGGGCAGAATAGACACAAGTATATTTACCAACACGCTCGTTTTTGATGCTAGTCTCCGGGCTTTGCTGTTTCCAAAAGAGATAACCCTTCGGTGCTATCGGATTTCCGCGGAGGGAGATAGAGTACATAAAATTGAAAGAATAAAACACGGAGGACAAGCACAGGACAACCACTTTGCAGAGCACGGCCATTTCTAGGATAGGGCGTTCGAAGCTTGGGCAAATACGCGGTATCGTTTCACGCGTGCACGGATGGCTGGTTTCAAAATTTTCCCACATCCCTAACGAAACCGGCCCATCTTCGTGTGCGTGCGCGATTTTCGTCCCGCGCCGCCGGTTTTAGCTCGCACGCGGCGTTGTTTTGGCAGGCAGAACTGTTGTTGACCGTCGATATTGTAAGGCCATGGTGTTCTCATCCTCCCGGGCAACAGTTACTTTGCTTTCCCTTCTGCAATACTCTGACTGACTGACTACTCCTGGGTGGCCGTCACTGTTCGCCGCGTCAACGACACATTCGTACCATTTCACTCCTCGTGACACAGGGTGCGCTGCTCGCTTTACTGTCACGGGCCGTCCTATCTAACACAACGAGCGCGAAAGGTCGTGGTCATCTGCTGGTTCCGAAAGGGCGGGACGTTCATATAGGCCAATGAAGGCCCCGAATCAATAGGACGTCTGCCGATTTCTATACATTAAAATTTACGACGCCTGCTGGTCTGTTAAGAAGTGTTGCTTTCTCTTTTGAACTGCTCCAATGTAGCTTGCCGCCTATAATAAAATTTAAATGATCAATAAATATAACAGGGTGGAACTACTGTATTTCATTTTTATGTGGGTGCGTTGAAAAAAGTCAAAAATATTTCCAAGTTTGTGAAGACGCGCAATTCGCAAGTCCGTTTCAAGCCGTAAAAACACGTTTTTGTACGATATTGATGCTTAAATATAAAACATACAAACAAAATATACACTTTCTCGACTTGCTTTTCGAGTAGACAACTATCATATCTACATTTTAACAAAAAATAAAAAAAATAAAAAATGGGTTTTTTGAGAAAATCGATCTTAAAATTGGTACTTTTTGGTTTTCGCATAACATTAACGTAAACGTCCCGCAAAGGCTATTTAATACAGGTAAATCATTTTATAATATCTATAAAGAGCGTGTTTTGGGCTCTCCATAGACATAAAAAATATTGATGTAACCCAAGTAGATCGCCAGTATTTAATTGTCAAAGTTCGTCAACAATTGACCGAGGGGGCGTTTTTGACATTTTTACAGAAAAAAAGCAAAACGCCTAAAATTATTTCATGGTATTAGAGCCTTTTACCTGTGCCCACAGAGTGCTTGAAAAAAGTTAATATAATGTGGACTGAAAATCCACGACGGGAGATCGAGCGAAACATCCGACCCACGACGGATGTGAAAAACACTGCTTTCCGCCGCGGCCTCTTTTAAAATTCGTAAGTCGAGAACAAAAAATCCGACGGACTTGCCGTTTGTGGCTACTGCGTTTTTAGAGACGACGCCATAACATATATTTTTTTCAGCGAAATTAAAAATTCGACCCTTTTTGCCTGCACGATTTGAGATGAAACCACCCATATATATATATATATATATATATATATATA
>JAZHYW010010640.1:0-88391 GCA_037355805.1 Ixodes ricinus | reverse complement strand
GAAACATCGCCACCGCCCCCGCAGTTCGACCACAGTTGGTCGAGGAAGTGGCAAAGGCTACCGACGATGATTTCGAGCACCACCCTCCAGGAGGGCGACGAGGACACAGGTCAAGTGGACATGATCGACGCGTCGGTCCAGTTAGGAAAGCGGACGCTCGAACAAGTCTCCCCGACGGCGCCAGTGGACGACATGCGTGGCGAAACTTAGCTGGGTCACGGGAAAGGCACGAAAAAAGCAGGGTAACAACAAAGCCATGTACTACCGAGGATGTACGTAGACACAAAGACTCAAAGTGAGGGTACAGTGTATTTGTCAACCCGATTTCTAAGTGTTTTCCTTCTCCAATTTGTTTTTGTTCTTCGTAACCTTTCAGCAAGTGTGTGACCCCCAGTTAGTGTCACACAAACAAATGGAGTAAGTACATAACGAAACTACCATCCCCAATCCGTATCGGAACACTCAACATTCGAGGCTTTAACTCAGGGAAAAAGCAGTTACAGTCACAGCGTTTACCATGCGAGAAAAAGATTGACATACTTGCCTTTTAGGAAACTTAAATGGAACATGACGACAACCTTGAGCGTCCTTTAAGACACTTTTTTAAGCCGATACGAAGTATGTGTCAGCCATGCTACGGGTCTCTCGGCGGGTTGCTTCTTATTACTTTATAAAGCAGTGGAACTGAAAGATTCAAATATAGTCACAGACGCAAGGGGCAGGTTTATAATGTGCGATTTCACCTTGCACAATCAAAAGTGGAGGGTTCTGTGTATATACGCACCAAACCGAGTTAACGCTAGATGTTTGTTCTTTTCGAACTTGGATCCATACCTGGAATGCGAGCGTGCGGTTGTCCAATTAGGTGACTAGAATAGCGTATGCAGAAGTGAGGAAAAAAACGCTAGGACAGCTGCATACAGAGCACGAGTGTAATGCTTTTGAAGAACATATTGAAATAATCACCAGAACCCATCCTTTGGGAATGATTATCTACGTTAATGCGAATAGCATCAAACGGTGCGGAGTTATGCGCGTTCGTCAGGTGGCCGGCACACTCTAGATACGCCAGCCCACTCTTGAGGCGATTCTAAATTTGTTGACACTTTCACAGCCCTGCGCACGATCTCCGCAGCCCAGCACGTGCGTTTGTGTCACTTAGGAAGGCGAGCAAAGCACGCGCCATACGCACAAACACTCAAAATGGTACCGACCAGACTTTCTGGCGTCTCAGCTAGTCTCAACCAACGGTACTCTAAACGGTTGTTTATATCTTTACCATAGGACGCGCTTTACAGCGCTGTCACAACTACCGGTGCGCGCGCGTTCCATGCACGAGGGCTCATTCCGCTCTCGTGAGGCTGAGCACGGCCGCTACATCACCCTCTCCCGAGCGCGGGAGAGGGTGAGCTAGAGGCCGTGCTCAGCTCACGAGAGCGAATGAGCCCTCGTGCATGGAACGCGCGCACCAGCAGCTGCAAGCGCATCTATGGTAAGATATAAACAACCGTTTAGAGTGCGTTGAATGACTGCCTTCATAGCTCTGTGGTTAGCGCGTCTGCCTGCTGATCAAAGGGTCAGCGGTTCGAATCCCAGCCGGCGCCGGTCTTTTTATTTATTTATCGACCCGCGGCGTAAGAGGTTAGATAGCCAGATAGATAGATAGATAGATAGATAGATACATAGACGAAAAGTGCGTGAAGTATCCAAAGAATGCTATTCGCATTAACTATTCGCATTAATATTCGCATGAATAAGTATGGCTTAGAAGACGCTGTGCAACTGACAGACTCGAAACCCGAACTTCGGTTCACCCATTATCAATCCTCCTCACACGCCCGTTTGGATCGTATTTATGTATCTGCCGATATTGCCAACGAAGTGACGAAATACGACGTGAGACCGATATTCTTTAGTGATCACTGTCTAGTAACAGTGACCATGGGCAGTAAAAATATGCAACCAAAAAAAAGGTTCGATTGGGAGCTGTGGAAAATTAACGTCAGACTTCTTAAAGATCATATTTTTATTGAGCGAGTGACGAAGACCAGTCAAAAATTTACCACGATGAAACAATTTAGTTACTTAGAGAGATGGGAATTTTTTAAACAGGAAATAAAACAACTCGCAATAGAAAGGTCAACGCAGCTCAAATTTTTGGCTTCAAACGAAGAAAAGGCGCTGCGCAAATGCTGGATAGATTTACTACAAATTGAAAGCGATAACCCGGGGTCATGCGTTGCAGACATAAAGCAGGTCAAAGCCAAGCTGGACGCCTTCCAGCAAGAGCGTTATCGCGGAGCAGTGATACGAGCGCGATCTGAAAGATTTCTATTAGGGGAGCAGCCCACAAAGCGCGCTCTAGGCGAGGAAAAAAGTACGCGCTCGGAAAAGAAATCGCGAGTATTGAACATAACGGCTGCATCAGTAATGACAAAGACGTCATCCAACGTGCGTTCCATGAACATTATTGTAGACTCTTCAGGGGCGACAAAAAACCGAGAGGCACAGCGACCTTCGAAAGCTTACTCCGTAATGTGCCGGAGTTATCTGAAGAGGCGAAGCAAGGGTTGGAAGAACCAATCACGGAAAGCGAGATAGGACGCGCGATTGAAAACCTTCCTATGCATAAGACGCCTGGGCCAGACGGCCTCTGTGCTGAGTTTTATAAAACGTTCAAAAGTTCTTTGTGTCCTTTCCTTTTGAGGTAATAAGTGAGGCTTTCGAACTTAGAGCGCTGCCCCCTTCCTTCCTTCAAACCCATACAGTTTTGATACCTAAATCAGACGACGAAGAAAAACGAAAACAAGTTACTGGATACCGACCTATCACGCTCTGTAATGTAGATTATAAGATATTCGCAAAGATTCTTAACGAAAGACTACAACGCGTAATTACTGAGCTAGTAGGACCGCATCAAACCTGCGGTATCAGGGGAAGAGCGATCCAGAATAACATACACGTCACTCGATCTATTCTCGAAAGTTGTAAAGCCGAAGGAAACCAAGTGGCGTTAATTCAAATTGATTTAGATAAAGCCTTTGACCGCGTCTCTCACGAGTTTCTTTGGAAAATTCTGGAACGCGCGAACGTCGGAAAAATTGTTCTAGAGGGGATCAGAATGGCCTACTCCGGTTGTACAACAAAACTACTTCTAAACAACGCTTTGACCCCTAAAATACAAGTGCTGTCGTCTGTGCGCCAGGGGTGTCCTATGTCTCCGTTGTTATTCGCTCTATACCTGGAGCCTCTCTGTTTAAGTGTGTTACGCAGCGAGATAGTGCACGGGTATCGCATGGGAGGCGTAGAAGTGAAAATTTTGGCGTATGCGGACGACGTCGCTGTTTTTTGTTCGGACAAAAGAAGTGTCGCGCATGCCCTGGCATTGTGCAAGGCATTCTGCGTCTCTACAGGCGCTGTAATTAACATGAGCAAATGCAGAGGTTTATGGCATGGCGAGTGGGCCACAGCACCCAGTAGTTACGAAGGAATTCAATGGAGTTGCTCGCCCAGCAGGTACCTTGGCGCACCTTTCCAGCATTTAAGGCAGACATCGATGTATTGGACAAATGTTACTTCTGAATTGAAAGAGCGCGCAACAAAATGGGGTTCCCGTGACCTGTCAATTTTTACTAGATCCATGATATGTAACATATTTTTGGCCGCGAAGGTGTGGTACGTGCTCCAAGTTTTGAGTTGTCCGCGAATATGTATACAAAAGATGCACCGGGTTTTTGCCTTGTTTGTGTGGAAGAATGCAGGAGAACCAATGCGAAGAGACAACCTTTTTCGTCGTGTCCAAAATGGTGGCCTAGCACTCCCGCACCTATTTCTCCGGCAGACAATCTCGCGCTTCCTGTTTTTGAGAGACCAGACGAACCCCCTGATTCAGGTGATGCTCCAAACCAGGCTTGCCTCCCACCTTCCTTCTTTTATTGTTTCCTCGGACATTGGTCGTCCTGCTAGCCTGGTCGGCTTTGTAAAAGAAGTGGTAGACTCTTTCAAATTTTTGACGGCAAGGTACTCGCTTGACTACTTGTGCACCATTACGCGAAAAAAGCTGTACCGCGATCTCCTTGATAATTTATTCCCTGCACCGATGTATCGGACGCTTTTTGCGGATGAACCAGGGAAAGATGTTCTAGTACGTGTGAAAAAGATGTGTATCCCGCCCTCAGCAAAAACTTTCTTCTTTCGTTTGCATAGCGATACCTTGCCTGTTAAACTCTGGCTGGGAAAACGAGGCATGATTGTCCCCGGGGGCGTTAACTGCCCGCTGTGTAAAGTCCCCGAAACTGTTGAACACTGTTTTTTGTACTGCTGGGACGCAGTGTTTTTTTGGGATGTGTTGAAACGAACTTTAAAGAAAGAACTTTGTATAACACCCCACTCTATCCGGTTTTTACCTACCGAACAGCACGACAGCCTACCATATGATATGATAATGCTCCTTGGTTTGTTTAGCCTGTGGAAGTCTAGGATGACTGTCAGACATGCGGAGCGACACCCCAAAACAGCGCGCATCTTCTTTATTGACTTAATTGCGCAGATAGGCTCTGTATATGAGAGGAACGAGTGCCCGCCGGAGTGGATAACGGAGTTCAATAGCCTTACACAAATGAAAGAATTTTAAGTGAAAATCACCCACAAGCACTTGGTCCCAGTTAAGAAACAAAAATGTAAATATGTGTAAATAGCTTGTACATACGTTTGTTGGTTGAATAAAGATAAAAAAAAAGAAATGTCAGATTGTCACCTTTGACGGCGTTGGTTTCGTCATGCGATGACTCTAAGCTTTCACCGTGCTTTTAAGCACAACTTTTCATTCGCAAGGGATGGTAGTCCGTCACGGCACTCATTGGCTACGACCGCGAATCCAAATATACGTCGACGGATTGATCGTTGACGAGCGCGTACGCGTCCGAGTGACGCAGTGCTCGTGTCCAATGCGTGCGCTGGGGTAGGCTGACGTGCTTCGAATACCGCGGATGTATCGCAGTGAAAAGACGGATAACTAACTTCTCGAAGGAAAAAAGGTAGAAATAGTCCGCTATAATTTTTTTTAAAATTTTGTACCGAAAAGTTGGCATTTCGCTTTTTACACTCCTGTACTAGTTTTTTTTTTCCTGCTAAATGACATGCGATTAATAAAATCTTAATCTAGAATCATTTATCTCAGCCCAAAGTTAATTTCATGGTCCCTTTAACTCCCGAAAAATTTGAAGGACTCTAGCCAGCCATATTTTTAGAGCTATGATTTGTATGATACGCTCCAATGTTGGGCACTGCATTATTACAAGCGCCTATATTTTCTAACAGGCACGTATCCAGGGGGGGGAGGGGGGGGGAGGGCATGGGGCCCGCCTTCTCTCTGAAATCTTTCAATTTGATAGGACCTCCTCTCCCCCTCCGCCTCATGAAGCACTTTTTCATAAGCAACGCCCCCCCCCCCCCCAAAAAAAAAAATATTGTTACGTGTCTTTCTTTTAAATTCCGTCATCAGCGTATGTCAAGCATTAAACCAGGGGCCCCTATTAGCGCCTCCAGCGAAATCGACGGCCCCCAGCGGCTAGAACTGGAAGTTATGGCGGCAGGTTCGCTCGCCAGCCTTCTGGTGAATTAGACTTCCACAGCACCTGGCGGTCTAGAGACAAAGCCGTCGAAGTACGTTCAGAAACACGTGATGGAAATCGCCAATAGTCGGTGACATGCTAAAAACCCAGTAGATGCGTCGCTTCTAGTTTTTTGTTTGTTTGCTTGTTTGCTTGTTTGTTTGTTTTTCCTTCGCGTTGTTTCCTTAGTTTTTCGGCTGCGCGTGCGACGAAGTGTTACCAAAGGCTGAAAGCTTGCGCTAGAGGCTGAGCACCTACTGACTCTTATCCTGTCACCAATTGGAGTTCACGTAGTTGTTAATAACACAAACAGTTGGCGGCTTTTAATGTCGCGCATACAATAAATTTCGTGCACGAGTGAATAAGGCTGTTGCGTGTTTGTTTAGAAATGGGGAAGTCATAAACAGCTCCAACGGGCGTCGTGTCTTAGCGGTAGATGAAAAATTTAGTCATGTGTGTCCATTGCATCCAGTTCATCTTAGGACCCGCTGAATCCAACCCAAACGATTTAGTTCATTCGCTGTGTTCCAGGTCTAAGCTCCAAAGCATAGACGTCACACCAGCGTCGTAAAAAACAAAATGGTCGCAAACCACCGTGGTCTTTTATTCTTTATTCATGGAGGTCCTGCAGCGCCATCAGGCATTATCGCAGGGGCGAATAAACACGACAAAAACATTTCAGCATTTGTGGCACGAACAGTTTCACAAAACAAGGCGTCCAGTCCTAATGGATCTGACAAAAAAACAAATATCTGCCCAATTCCGCATCTCTTCTTCTTTTTTTTTTCTACAGCATTTTATTAAGTCGACAGAAGCGCTCCTTTTTTCGAAAAAGAAAGCTCACACATGTTTGTCAGAGCAAACAAACGTAAAGCAATCGTGTTTTTTTCCCCTTTGTCTAATTATTTTAACGTCTTTCTTTTTTCTTTGGCGGTTCCGGAGTCCGGGTTTTGAGAAATAAACAGCTTGTTTGCGAGGCGTGAGCGCGTGGTTATTCGACAGGCGTCGCCGGGGGAAGTCCCACTGGGTGGACTGGCGTTCGAGCGAAGATTACGCCCACAGAGGCGTACCGAGCTTATTACCACCTGTCGCGACAAGCTAGGGCCACTAGTCCCTCTCTCCCTTCTCGTGACGCACGGGGAAAAAGCAAAAGCTGCCGCGTCCACCGAAGAGGAAGGAAGTGCTCATGCGTACGCCGCGTAGAACGCACACAAAAGGCGGCATCTTTGTGCGCACGCTTCTCCCCTGAGGCTTTCCTATCCAATCACGACTTGTCTGTGCTGCCGTTTCTTGTGTTTCTTTGTTACTCGATATTTTTTTAATCAAAGAACGTTTTTTAGGGAACATAGTTTTGAGATTGTTTCAATCGTCGGTGGGTGTCTTAATACTAGAAATAAGATTAGCCACCAACACCATACAATACCTGCGATTATACGCAGTATGCCTGATTCGCATGTGCGATTTTGCTTGCAATTTGACAGTTTACCGCAACTTCCACCATGTTTGTTTTGTTTGTTTGTTTTCCACCGCAAAGGCGACGCCGCAACTGCAAAATTGCTCGCGGAGTCGCACCATGTTAATTAGGCTTACGAGTAATACATTTCTAATGTACAGGGTGTCACAAAAGAAAATTCACACGGTCTTTTTTACCGCAAAAATAAACTAGTCATCGCCGAACGCTCATTCTCCACCCAAAGGTAGCGCTACAGGTCACAACCGGATGCCAAAGTTTCAGCCCGATCCGATAACTTAATCAAAAGTTATCAGTGATTTTCTAAAACTTTCAACGGGAAAATGGCGGCCGACGGGGTTTTCGAGCACATGGGTCTCTATGGCACCAGAAACCGAAACCGGGCAAAAGATGAGCTTCATTTTCCCATTGAAATTTTCAAAAAATCACTTATAACTTTTTATTAAGTTATCGGATCGGGCTGAAAGTTTGGCATCTTGTTGTGACCTCTAGCTCTATACCTTTGGGCGGAGAATGAGCGTTCGGCAATGCCTAGTTTATTTTTGCGGTAAAAAATACCGTGTAAATTTTCTTTTGTGACACCCTGTACACAAGCGCAGAGATGTTTCCTTCAACGACGCTTGTACCGTGTGCGCCAGTGCAGTGTGCACGGGAAAGTGTGCGCGGTAGGTATGCTCAAGGCGTCGACTTCAGTCTTATACATTGCTTTCACAAGACATCGCGTGGCATCGTACTGGCGGCCATTCATAGTTGTTCTTGCCCAATATTTAATGTAGACACTATTTTCAAGACACCCAGGCTTCATGAACTATTAGCACCATGAACGAGCGCGAGCGGCGCTGCGGTCGCCGCGCCCTGATTGGATGAAGTGTGTTGTGACGTAGGCAAAGGAACGCGGCGACCTGAGTCGTACCTGTCTACGGTTTGGTCCACGTTCGCACGGTCTCTGCTAGGTAGCGTTCTGTTAAATGCCAAAATGCAAAGCCAAAAAAAAAACACAGGTATCAGTTTTTACCTGTACCCGAAGTCGTTGAGATTGAAGAAAGCGTGGTGATTAAGTTATGAATGGGAAATCCAGCGCCAAAGTGTGCCCTTGTGTGCAGCAAGCACTTCCAAGAGGAGGAGGATTTTGTCTACCCCGTGTATAAAATACTAGGTAAGAACGATACCAACAGGTCTCCGTACACAGCATGAACGTATTTGTTTATTTTTCTTTTATAAACAGGTTACAAGTGCCGGAAATTATCGGCGGAGGCGATTCTATCGGCGAACCTCCCCGTGCGTCCACACGACAGAATGCGATCGTGTGAGGGGTCGGCGAAACGGCGGCGTAAGTGTTTCGAACTCTGCCCCTTAGTTATAAAAAATAGCTTAAAAATATTAGATCCCTGTCTCACTGGCATTCCAGATAGCATTCACGTATATCGCCTTTAGGCGAGCGGCGAGTCAGCTCGCGATACCGACTCGCGCGCGCCGTTCGGCACGCACTCGCTCGCCGATTCTTCAGAACCCTTTGTTCCAAAATTATATTTTCAAATGCCCAAAGGCCTACGTGCCCGTGTGACAGAGGAAGTCTACGCAAAATGCAGCTGCAGCACGAATGAACTGTGACCCAGTTAGTAGACGCAAGGAAACTTTATTTCTGAAAAAATGTGCAACGACTGAAAATAATTTTATGGTAACAAGAAAATAGTCTAATTTCCCCGAGTTCTGTCTAGGCGCCAGGCACGTAGCCAGAGGGGCGGGGGGGTGGAAGGCATGGGGCCCGGCCCTTCCCCCCCCCGCTCCGAAAATCTTCCACGTTGCTGGGGCCTCCTCTCCCTTTCCCACTCATACAACCTTTTGTCATGGGCGCCCCCCCCCCCCGAACCAAAATCCTGGCTACGTGCCTGGTAGGTGCATAACAATTTTATTCCACATACTTAGTGAACATTTTGTACTTTTGCTTAACTGCACTGCCCTTTTTTCATTCTTGTTTATTAAGCCAGTGCCCATTCAAATTGTCCTTCTCAGGTGAAAGACACAATGATCCTCACCAGCTTCCACAGCCTTCCATCTCCATGCAGTTGGACCCCCTTATAACACAGGAAAACATGGAGAACAGCGACAGCTGTCCAGTGGAAGACGTCTCAGGAGCAGCAGCACAAGGCATGGAACCCATGGAGGGTGACAGTTTACGTACAAAAATCTTCTGTTTAGGCTTTGACATTTTTTTTTTCACTTAAAATCAATGTTTTTGTTATGTCTCGACAGCCATAGTTGACTTACTGAGGTTTAATATATACAAGAAAAAGGAACAAGACTGGCCTATGGCCGTTACAGTCGGGAGCCAGGGATCGAATGCCTCAGTCCGGGACCACGCTCAGCAAGCGCGCGCTCTTCTTCGTCCTGCTGCTGATGATAGCTGTTTGCAGAAGAACTGCGAACACATCAATTCTTCCCCTACGACGAAGTCCTTATAACGGTCTGGGGGACGTCTGGCCCGTGGAGACCGCAGTTGTCTTCCGGACAGTTGGGATGTTCTAGTTGCTGGCAGTTGTTGCGGAGCATCCGGCTCACCCAGGTCATCTGTCACGCTCCACTCTGCCGGTTGCGTCGAGGTCTCTTCTGCTTGTGTCGTTTTACGAATATGGTCCAAGTGGCGACGTACCTTGCCACCGGCGCATTCAATGAGCCAAGAACGTGGACCTGCCCGTCGCAAGATCTTGCCTCGAACCCAGTCTGGCTTGGTCAGGAACTGGCGGACCAGTACTCTCTCTCCTCTGGCGAAGCGGCGAGCTGGACCCAGTGGCTCTTGACTCTCCTTGGCCTCCGTTGCTGTCTTCGGCTGAAGTAGGTCAAGGGGGCAGGGTAGCTCTCTGCCAAACATCGCTCTCGCCGGTGTCACTCCCGTAGCACTGTGGGTCGTGGAGTGCTGTCGGAAGAGGAAGCGAGCAAGTCTACGTTGTATGCTTCCGCTTGTATCTTTTAGAAGCGCCCTCTTGAGTTCAGCGACATATCGTTCTGCCTGTCCATTAGTTGCAGGGTGATATGCTGCGGCAGTTACGGCCTGCACACCGTTCGACGCGTAGAACTTCTTAATCTCGTTGGAGACGAATGCGCTTCCATTGTCGGAGACAACTTTCCGCGGAATACCAAACGTAGCAAAAAGGTTTCGTAGTGCATTAATAACAGCTGCCGATGTTGCTTGTGGCATGTGACGTACCTCCACCCACTTTGTGCCCGCGTCAACGACAACCAGGTAGGTCTGTCCTTGCACTGGCCCTGCGAAATCTAGATGCAGCGTGTGCCAGGGTGTCTCTGGACGTTCCCAGACAGGCATCGGAGCCTTTGGTGGGTTCTTCTGTGTCGATTGGCATTCACGGCAGTTCTGTACCGTCCCCTCAATCTCGCTGTCAAGCCCCGGCCACCAGACGTAGCTCCGTGCACACTTCTTCATTGCCACCATGCCCCTGTGGCCTGCGTGTATAAGCGCTAGGACATGCGGACGTGCTGTCGTGGGGATGATGATCCGAGAGCCCCAGGTAAGGCATCCTTGGTGAAGTGCCAGTGCTGCAGCTCTCCGCCTGTATGGCGTGAACCTGTCACCTTCGAGTTTGTCCACTGTGCCGTTCTGTACGGCGGTGTACAGTTCACACAAGGTGTTGTCTTGCTGTGTCAGACAAGCTATCTCCGTGGCTGTGAATGGTGGTCTTGATAAGGCTTCAAACATTAGTATGTCACCAGGTGGCCATGGCTCATCCTCACTGTCTGGTAGTGGCAGACGGCTCAATGCGTCAGCGTTTTGGTGATTCTTGCCCTGCCGGTAGACAAGGTCGTAATCATATGAAGACAGTTTCATGCACCATCTGGTCATCCGTGGAGAGAGGACTTGAGCTGTTGGTTTCTTTGGGCCCAGAATGCCCAGCAAGGGTTGGTGGTCAGTGATGAATGTCACCTTCCTTCCCGCGATGTACTTGTGGAATTTGTGGGCTCCAAACACCACTGCGAGGCCCTCCTTGTCCAGCTGGGCGTAGTTCCGTTCTGCTGGTCCAAGGGTACGTGAAGCGAAAGCGATCGGTGCCTCCCGCCCCTGGTCGTCACGTTGAGAAAGGACGGCTCCGACGCCGTAAGGCGAAGCGTCGCAGGAGACAAAAAGTTCTTTCCTTTCGTCGTAGTGTGCCAGTACGGTCTGCTTGATGAGCAAGCTCTTCAGTTGTTCAAATGCTCTCTGGTGCCTGTCTGCCCATCTCCACACAGTGTTCTTCTGAAGGAGTTCATAAAGACAGCTGGCGATAGCTGCCCTGTCCTTCAGGAATCTGTCATAGAACGCAAGCATTCCGAGAAATGATTGTAAGGCCTGTTTACAAGTCGGAGCTGGAGCATCCACAATGGCTCGAACCTTCTCCTCTGTAGTGTGGACGCCCGATTCGTCAATTCGGTGTCCAAGAAAGAAGACCTCCCGAACCCCGAAGCGGCATTTGTCTTTTGCCAGGCGCAAATTGTACTTCACCAGTTGTTTCAGAACAGCTTCCAGTCGCGTGGCATGCTCTGTGGCATCCCTTCCACCGACGATCACATCATCCAGGTATGTGCATACACCTGGGATACCAGTCAACATCGACTCCATGAAGCGCTGGAATATGGCTGGCGCCGCCGAAATCCCAAATGGAAGCCGTTTGACCTTATAAAGTCCTTTCAGCGTGTTGAGGGTCAGCACCTCTGCTGTCTCAGGAGTTACGCGGAGCTGTTGGTAAGCCTGGGTCAGGTCGAGGGTACTGAATACCTTGCTTCCTCTCAAGTTGCTGAGGACTTCGTCTGCTGTCGGAAGTGGGTACGCTGCCTTTTTAGCTGCTAAGTTCACTCTGCAGCGGTAATCGCCACAGATGCGTAGCGTGCCGTTCTTCTTACGTACCAATACCAGAGGCGTTGCCCAGTTTGAGTGTGGAGTTGGCTCTATTATGCCCTGGTCTTGCAGTCGATCCAGTTCAGCTTCAACAGCTGATCGCAAAGCAAAGGGGACCGACCGTGCTTTCAAGAACTTCGGGGCTGTGCCCTCGACCAGTTCAAGTTGTACTGCCGGACCGACATGTCCTGTGATGTCTTCGCCGAACACAGGCTGGTACTTGTCTCGCAGCCTGGCGACAAATTCGCCGTCCGTCACATCATTGATCCCAGCGATGTCTATCCCGAGGTGTGAAAACCAGTTCCGCCCTAGAAGGTTACACCCGGCTCCTCTGACAACCAAGAGTGGCAATTTGCAGATCTTGCTTTTGTGCGTTACCTGCACGTCTGTGGTACCCAAAACTCGAAGCGACTGGCCGGACCACGTGCGCAGGAAGACGTTGCTGGTCTCCAACCGTGGCGCGTCGGTAGTCCATGTGGAGCCGAATGTTGCTTCACTGATGAGCGTGCAGGCTGCTCCCGAGTCGACTTCGAAGGTAAGGCACTTGTTGTCAACCGCCACTTCCAGTGTGAACTTCGGCACACTGTAAGCAGTTGGCACAGAGTTGAGCTCGTACAGTGTCGACGTGTCCCCTGAGCGTTGGTGACTGACGTCTGGTGCAGTTGTCCGCAGCAAGGTGTGTGGTAGCTCTATGCTGTGGTTCTTGTGCGAGTTGTCTGTGTCTTTTCGTTTTTTGATGCACCTGACACCGACACCGACAACATTCGTTGTCGAGGAAGGGTGTCCGGTGGGTCGTGAGTTTCCTCGTCGCCAATTGTTATGTCTGGACAGCCATAGTTGACTTACTGAGGTTTAATATATACAAGAAAAATGAACAAGACCGGCCTATGGCCGTTACAGTCGGGAGCCCGGGATCGAATGCCTCAGGCCGGGGCCACGCTCAGCAAGCGCGCGCTCTTCCTCGTCCTGCTGCTGATGATCGCTGTTTGCAGAAGAACTGCGAACACATCAATTCTATTGCCCATAAAGATTGAAAAAAAAACTAATGTACCTGACACGCTACCTGACATTGGTTTTGTTTTGCATCAGGCAAAGGCCAACATTAATGAACCCCAATATCACCAAAGGATTCCAGTGAAGCACTATCTGAATCCAGCAAAAGTTAACTCTAAGCAGTATAGACAGATATGATGAGTAGGTACAAATGCAGCGAAGTAAACAAACAAAAATTTAGGTGCAAACGAGCTGGCGAAGGTTTAACATAATTCAAGACAACACCCCCGAGACTGGAAAAAGACGAAGGACAACACAACACACAGTCTCAAACACAGCTGATTTTTATTCCACAGAAGTTTGTGTTTATATAGGATTTCGCTGCCCCCACAAACCAAAAGGAAAGTGAAAACACTCTTTACACAAACGCAGAAGAACTCAAAGGACCTGGCACAAAGCCGAAAGAAGTTGGGTTGAACCTTGAAGTGATTAATATCCTTAAAGTAATTAGGATCTTTTTTTTTCCATTGTTTGCTTGCAGCTGTACTTGGGAATTTACACAAGTTACCTGTGGTTCTCTATATGTAGCAGAGAAATATGTTAAGTGTGCTGCTCAAAATGCAGCTTCTCTAACGTGTATCTGTTTAGAAAGTAGGGATACCATAAAAGAAGTTAATACACGCAACTTCTAACTTTGCTTGAGCCTATCATAGCATTGCTTGAGTGATGTAAATCTATTGGGATGAAACTGCAGATGTCACCACAATTTTTTTTCCTTTCCGCTATCAGCGATTCGGATGCTGCACACCCCTTCACTTACGCCTGAAGCCTGAACCATTGGTTGAAGTCTTGACTGCAGCAAGTGCCAACGCTTCACCGATGCCCGACATGTGTCTCCACAACCACGTCCCAATTTGTGGAGGTAGGAAGTATATAATTGGAATGATTTATTTTCATTTCTATGAATGAATGAATTGAGATTTGCACTGGGAATTTTTTTTCCTTTGTTTGCAGTGGTCAGCGCAGAGCTTGACAAGTTCCGACAGGAAACTGGAGTGGAAGTTGAAACCACCAGTAGTCCCTTCCACCGTGATAACCAGCTGATCACAATCTCCAAAGTAGTAGATGAAGACGGGTTGCTCGTGCTCTCTGGAATTTGCTCATATGAGTTGTTTTACAATAATACGGAACTATATACAGAAGCCCGCACTCTTCGGTCATTCCGCAGCTTCTGTTTAGGTGACTACGATGTTGTGCTGCTCACGTTCATGAAGCTTTACCATAACGATTGATTGCCCTATTGGGGGTGCTATTTGGTATTCACCGGACTACAGCGTCCAACATGTTTAAAGAATCCATAGTAGTTCTCGCAAACATCCTAGAGCATGTCGTTTTTGGCCAGAAAAAGAAGCTGTGGTAAGCTGTCTCACCACATATTTCTGGCAATTACAAAGTAACTAGGATGGTACAAGACTGTACAGAAACTGAAATTGAGCGGCCCAGAGACCTCTTGTCGAGGTTGCTGACGTACACTCATTACAAAGGGACGTACACGGCCAAGGTCCTGGTGAGTGAAATGCCGGGAGAGCTTAATTAGTTATGTTAGCCCAGCGTATGGCGGAAAAGCATCTGACACATTCATAACAAAGGAGTCGCAGATACTTAAAAAATGCACTCCACACATTGACAGTGTCATGATTGACAAAGGATTTCTGAACAATGAGCTGTGCCGGGAAAAATATGTGAAGATGATAAGGCTGCTTCTCCTAATGGAGAAGCAGCTCACAGCAGAGGAAGCCAGGGCTAATCAGTCGATAGCCAGTGCTCGAATAGACGTAGAAAGGGCAATTCAAAGAATGAAACTCTTCCAAATTCTACGACATCGGTTTGATCTGGATCTTCTTCCGTATATTGACAAGATCTTCACTGTAATCTCTGGCATTTTGAACCTATCGAAGCCATTATTTAGTGAAAACAAATTTTTGTTCCAGTAGAGCTGTTGTCAATGCATGAGTGCCACACATGTTTAGATACACAGCCGTTGCGTGCTATGTGTGTGTTTCTTTTCAATCATTGTAACTTCCATTTGTAACATTTTTGGCCGCTCTAGTTATGAAAAAAGCATTTGCTGTTTTATGGTTGTTTTTAATGACACTGTAAGATGGCAATGAGGGGAAATACGAAACACATTACAAATAACAAGCACAAAGATTAGTTCTGAAATGCTAGTGAACAAAAATTTCAACTTTGTTCAAACTATACACATTAAACACACTTATTTCTCCACAATGTCTTAACAAGACCGTACAATGTTATCTTGCCAAGAATAATTCCTGTCCACAAGTTGTTGCTGCATTATTTTCTTAATAAACGATATGATTAATGATGTCCATGGCTTTTCAATGTTAGAGTACCTGCAAAAACTGGCTTAGTTTTGCTCTTAAATATTATAATATTTTAAAAATGATAAAAGTCCACATCGTGTTTTTAGGTCACAAGCATGAACAATTAACCCTGATAAGTACGGTAAACGACTTATTTCTCGTGGGCTCAATATTTCGCAATTTAGGTCAAAGCTGAAGTTTTGGAATAATTCGCGGGTTCTAATTTTCGCGACGCGGTGGGATCTCAATATACATTCTAATGTGTTTACATTTTACCGGAATTGTCCGCGGGACCTATTTTTCACAAATTGGAGGAGATTCGCGAAATTCACGAAAATCACGTCGTTTACAGTATTTAACAAATGAAAAAAAATCATTGCATGAGTCCTTTTTGTATTAACTGTAAAGAATGAGTTAAAGTGAGAAAATTATCCTTACACCACGCAAACCATGTGTGGCAGCACATACTTTAAAAAAAATATGTGGAACTCTCAACTACATCCTTGAAGAATTCTTCATCAAAGTCTACAGAGATGCATTCATATACTTTGTCACTGATGTAGACAAAAAGGTATCCATGCTTCACTCCTGTCAATCCCATGTGCACCTGCACTTGGCAAAAGTGTGTGCTAGTGTGCTTCAGTTTTACACGAGTGTTGTCCGTGCCCTTCTCCGCGTTCTCTTGCAAAAACGTTTTCATTGTCTCTGGGCATTTTACCTCAAGCACTCGGTTGGTACAACACTTACACTCTACCAGTCGATCTGGACCTGCGCCAATGTACGGCCGTCCCTCCATGACAAACAACCCGCACCCTCTCACAACCATGTCCTCATGCTGGGAGTGCTTCTCCTCGTAGAGGTTCTTCGCAGGGCCTTCTAGATCACTGCCCCGACGCATTGCAGCCGTTCGGACATTTGTTTGCCTTAGGATCTTTCTTAACGAGGCGTCTCGGGTCATGCGGAGCCATCTTAGTTCTGAGTTTTTTCACTCGTTTATACAGGCTGTATGTGACAGACGCAGTTATCATACCCACTCTGTGGCGCATCCAGAGGCTGGATTTTGCCTGATCCCGCGTTGCCCTCTCTATGTCCTCAATGTGTTTGCTGCTTTTGCTCTCCTGTAGGTACCGAAGCACCTCCTCCAGCGGTATACCCCAACGTTGCGGTTCCTAGCGAGTTTCCTCAGTTCATTTAAAGAACCCAAAAGGGTTAGATCCCTGGAAGCAGGCTTTGGGGAAGCGTCCAGGTCCCAGGTAGCTTCCATGGCTGTACAACAACACAGTAATGTTAGCAATAAAACATGACCCACTTCAAAATATTGCACAAGCCAGAAGCAATATGCATATTAATGAGAAACAAACTAAAGCTTTATGCTATGCTGAGCACATACACTGATTCTGTGATCTAGGACTCAAACTTCTTTGAACAGGAGAGAGAATACCTCAAAGATTACTTTAACCACAGGGTGGCTACTACCCTTTACGCGCCCTCACTGGAGGTTCTAAGACGGGCCTTCGGCGCAGCGGTGGTGACGACACCGAAAGCAGAGAAAACCGCAGCAGGTTTCTTGCTCAGCGGGTGAGTTTTTCCCCCTTATTTCCAGCTGCATTAGCTTCGTGGATCTCCTAACGTTACATAGTATGCTAAAAGAGAAGCGGCAAGAGACTGGTGACTGCAGATGGGGTGGCTGGAAACGATGCGACTGTGCAATTTGTGCCACTTGTGTGTGCAGACCAAAGCTAGGGCTACTACTTGGTCGCCGCCTGTTCACTCACATTTCTCTCGTAGCTAAAATGCTCTTGTTAAAACAGTTAGCGTGCTCGGATGTGTACATGCGGTGTAAAAGTATGCAGCATGTACGAGAAGCGACCTAGTAGGCCTAGCTTTGATCTATGCACCCGAGTGGCACTGATCGCAAAGTCGCATCGTTTCTAGCCACCACATATACGGTAATCAGTCTTTTCCTGCTTCTCTTTGAACGTATCATTAAATGTGAGGAGATTCACATAACTGATGCAGCTGAAAGCAAAGAATGGACAACATACTTGCCAAGCGAGAGACCTGCCGTGGCCGGCTCCACTTTCAGTGTCATCGCCACTACTAAGCCAGAGACCCATCTTGGAATTCGCAGTGAGGGTGCATAAAGGGCAGTAGCCACCCGGTGGTTGCACAAACATAACCTTCGCGGTATTTCCTCTCCCGTTTGACAGAGGTTGAGTCAGAGTTCACACAAAATTGGCGGATTTCTGACAGTTCAGGCAGGGCAGTAACTGCTACGACTAGCAGACGACAGAGAAATGTTTCCCCAAATGAGCATCTTCAAATCGGAGAATGGCGCCGCGTTGACGCCTCCTCTACTCTTGCCGCGAGAAGCATACGACGTGCTCTTCGTACTGGGCGAATGGTCGTTGCACAACAACTAGCTTTGCAGACTTCAATTTCGACAATTAAGTAACATTCTGTCACACAGCACTTTAAGAACCCTGCCGTGTTATCTGTCTATCTTTGTATGTGTGCGGTGAGGTGATGCTGGAATATGCTTCTAAAATGTACTTGTCCACTCAGTGCTGACGATTACCATGCAACACTGTTCGCAGGTAAGAGTGGTTTAACCTTGAGAATATGTTCTGGTCCTTTTTATACAGTGTACATAGTTTGTTAATAGCCCATTCACACGACGAGCCGAACCGCAATTATCGTCCGCGAAACGTGTACGACGTCACCGCCACGTCACCGATTCCTGTGATCCGCGCCTTATCTACGCACTGATAAGGTCAAGCACCTTTTCACTCGCACGTTTTTGGCGGGAGACTGACTTGAAAAGCGTTCATTCTGGCAACGGTACAATGCTGTCTTGTTTTCGGATTATTATAATAAAAATGGCGCATCGTTGAGTTTATTGCGTCTGCTGGTTCATTTCGTTGCACGATTCTTTGTTCCGCACGTGAAAGGAACTGCAGAAAATTTGCCCGGCTGACGTGACGCAGGTTCCAGTGATCCTCCGGGTTTGTGTCAAGATGCTTCCGTCAAAACTCGTCTAGCAGGCCACAATCATTCTTGCACGTCCAATCAGCCTTTCACCGAGCAAGAACTTTCTTGTGGCTGTGATCTGCTTAAAGTGCTGTGCACGAGAGCGGAGTGCATGAAGGCATCTTCAAATGCCCCTCCGCGAGCCCTATCGTCGTCACTTCTACGCTGAAGCCTTCTTGAGCAAGACTATGCCTGTGTCACTGACATGCTTTAAGTTAGTAAAGCTAAAGTTACTGGATCCTCGGAAAGTAGCACCAAGATCCCCGAATGGTCGTCATTTTGGTTCATATCTGAGCAATTTCTCTTTGACCCCTCTGTTCCTGGTGAGCCAGTCTAAATTCGCTGGTGACGGGTAGCTTTATGGAGACGTTTCTTGTATACCGAGGTTTTGCTATCCACACACCAGCGAAACAAGCGTACATCTTCACACCACCACCACATGCTGTGTCGGTGCTTGGAGGCACTGAAAAATAATTTTACTGTTTTGAAATACGCAAGAAGAACAATATAATTGTAAGAGATCTGTGATTGCATACACATGGATCGATACGCAAAGCTTCGAAGATTTGAATGGTCCGAAAAGGCGATTTCCATGGCAACATAGACAAATTAGCCAATCGCCTTGCGAGGTTTTGCTTGTCTTCCTTTTTCGCACGTGCAACAAGGTTTAGACAACATGTCACACATCTAAGCAACATTTGTGAGATGCATAGAGATGAATAAACTACGGCTTTCCAACTTGTAACACGAGCCTGAGATAATTAGTATGGCAGTTAACCACATTGTTAATAGGACGAGTACTCGTCCTGTCTGTTTCTATTCTCTGGTCTCTGCATTTTTGCGTGCTCTGTAAGTTTTTTTTTCATAGTCGTGAACCAACCTGCCAGCATCGTTACTCTGATTCAGTTCCATTCCTAATACTGTTAAGGTACTCCCAGTACGTATTGCCTTTTGCTGCTCAAAGCCTGCTCTTACGAGCGCAATGTGTTTGAGCATCAGAACCATATTCAAATTAAGCAAGAAAGTAACCTGCCATTCAAGTACGGTGCCTAGTGGCTTGCTGCGGCAGAAGCATTTAAGACCAGCAACTACTGCATCTCTCAAAGAAGCAATTGACATGTGTACATCGAAATAACAGCCATACGCACTAAAACTGAAAGCAATTAGCATTAGACTCATAACACAAGAGTTTGCAGTACCAGCAAGCTGTGCTGAATTAACACATTAAACCGCCCTTCCTCCAGTTAAGCATGGTTAAAAGGTAAACTTGGGGGCTTACATGCCAAACCAACGAAGGGCAACCAGATTGACCCATTCAAAGGACTAATGATTCATTTTGACTGCCTGAAATTTTTTTGTAGCGCAACTGAAATCAGTTGTATCACAATCTATTATCATACTGTGCTACTGTACTGAAAATCAGTTATGTGCATATGCATACCTGTTTCCACTGCCGTTTCAGAGTTCATTTTCGCTGCAGATCGATGAGGCACATTCTTCCAAAGTCTCTCGAGGATGTTTCCTTGCAGTTTGAAAGTCTCCTTGAGAGTTACCTTAAAACCAGTACAAAGCAATGTCAAAGATTAGGATACGCACTCCAAATAGAGGGTACGATATCGACTGAATATGTTAGGTACTCTTCATAGACTGGCCGCACTTTTATTTAGATGCCACAACCGGCATGTTTGACAAGTGTCATGGTGACCTTGACGTTGTCAATTGATATTCTGTCATTTTAGAGCTTATAATCTGCAAATGCTTCGCTTGGACTTATTCTGCTGAAGCTATATTTACTGGATGAAAAAAGTTCAGAGGGTGCTCTCAGTGCATGAAACCTGAAACAACTGGAAAAATGATTAGCTAGAGCAGTGGGCCAATATCTGTAAGGAATAAAATTTCAATTTGGCCACCGAGATTCTGTGAAGCAATCGGTGTCATTGTTGGTGTGCCCAAACCACTCGCTCATGAAGATACATCGCCACAGAAAACCTACCTGGTCTTCAAAGAGAGAGCCAGGCAACGGTTAGTGTGACACGGCGACCCTCCGAATGGTTTCTAAGGCGGTAGTTGGCAGGGTCGTTATTGCGGGGGCCTGTGTCTCACCCTCGGCGAGGACACATTTGTGACACTTCTTTGGCCCCTTGGTCTTTGACCTGCGAGCTTTTCTGCCAGAAGCTTCGGTTGTCTGACAGCGGGTTACCAAGATCCGATGCTTCGAATTCAGGAATGGTTTGAAGCTGTTAGGTGTGTTTTTATGACGCTTGTGGGATGGTGTGATGGTTGTTTCGTTGGAATGGAAGAAAGTCGCGCGCTTTATTTCGGTAATGTTGGGCTTCAACGTGCTGTGCACACTACTTTGTGTTCAACGGCGCGACAGTCGATGTGGAGAACTGGCAGCCAGCAGTCGCCAGACCCTTCGACTCCAGACGTTGCCCCGCGAGTATTACGGCAATGAGGGGGACTCAATCTCGGTACCGAGTGGCTGATCTCTGTGCGCTGGCCCTGCAGAGTTCTTCCTCTGCCGTGCTGTCCCAGAGCGACGTAGCATCCAATGAGTCGACTAGGAGAACTAGCGGCAATTAGCCGCTAGACCTTTCGACTCCGGACGTCGCACCGCAGCAGTGAGGACTCAGTTTCGACACCGAGTGGCTAATCTCCGTGCGCCAACCCCGCGAGTTCTTCCCCTGCCCGACTGCCCCACTGTGACGTCCCCCCAACACCCAACTCCACTTGCCGTACCTGGAGCACCGTACGAGCTCCAGGCACTTGCCGTACCTGGAGCACGAGGCAAGTCCGAGGAACTTCGGCTCCTCCTGCAAGCCGCGTCATGCTGGACTGCTCCATCGTGCAGTACTGTCTCTATTGTTTTATTGTAAGTTTGTATCTTGCCCTCTACTTGTTAAACCTCAGTACCCGTTAGTAATGCCATATTATAGCTGCCCTCCGATTGAACTCCTGTTTAGCGTTTCTCTTGTGTGCTTTGTTTTATCTAATTAATATTTAGGAAGTAAATGTGTTTATTATCCAGTTCACCCCAGTGTTCGTCTTTGTCCCCCGCGTCCCCTGGGCCTACGCCCCGTGGGATAACCGACGTCTAAACTTCCTGTTGCGACCCAAGCCAACCACCGGGTCATGACACACTTGCGCTTTTAAAAGTGAGAAAGTGCCAAAACCTATTATAATACCTTGTTTGCACAGGGCAGGTCAGCCATCTTCCATGCCTCATATTTCCCCATGACCCGCTCCTACTGGGCTTTGCCCCATTTCCGGGGCTGGTCAGTTGATGAGAGTTGGTCGAACGCTCTCGCTGCATTGATGTGCAGCAAGACTGCCACGATGTGCTTGCATTTGAAGTTGCTGTAAGACAATAACAGAAGGCACATCTAAAAAAGTGGACTTTAAAAGATGTGACAATTAAATTTTGCACTGTATCACACGCAGCTACAACTACGAAAGTGGTTGGGCGGATCTATTGTCCCAATTAGCGTCGTCTCATCTTGCCGAAATTTTTCCGTCGCACGAACGAAAAATTTTGAGCGGTTGATTTTACGACGCAATCAGCGCAACCTGGAAACGCCGAAACTGTTCGGGCGCACGAGCGAAAACACGAGCGAAAACACGACGCATCAAATGGACCACATGTATCGGCGGCTTGAACTTGTTTCGCCGGAGACAGGTGGCTGTAAAAACCGCATGTGAGCGATGTTTCGGGTGACGCGACCAGGCGAAGCGACGAGCATCCGCTCTCACTCGGTCCGTTGCTCGCTGTCTGTGAACCGCACGCAAACGACTTCCCTGCGATGATTTTATAACCAAGCAAAAAGTTGTGCTCGTAGCTGACAACTCGACACGGCCCTAAACGGAGCATACCCTGCCTTGCACGAACAGCTGGCTTGGTCCACTTCCGACCGACAGATGTCGATCTTCACTTCGTGCAGGGTACCAGCGATTGCAGTGGTCTTCAGGACGAGTGCCACGAATGTATAGCACGGCTCCCGAGGATCGTTGACACCGCGCACTCGACAACGTGGCCTGCGTAGTACATATCTTCGGCCTCGTTGATGTAGTGACTGGTCTCGCACGCCTTGTCAATGTATCGATTAATACTGCTCACTGGCAGCGCGACTGCAAAAGAAAACAAACAAAAAAGCGCCGGTTACTTGCGTGGCTTACAGCCGCTACAAAACTACACCACACTTCAATTCTATCGAGCCGGCCATTCAATTAACCGTGGAATGTGAGACGAATGGCACCTTGCTGTTCCTTGATGTGCAGGTGAACCGACGAGGACAAGATCTGACGTTTACGGTGTACCGAAAACCAACACACACCGGACGCTACCTCGATTTTGACTCCAACCATCCAACGAGTCATAAGGCCTCAGTGGTTTCGACCCTCCTGCGTGGGGCAACGACTATCTGCTCGTCGGAAACCGATAAAAAGAAGGAGAAGAAGACCATAATTGAAGACATAAAGAAAAATGGCTACTCTAGTAGCTTTATTGAGCGCATCGCCCGACGCCAAGGTATCGCCAGACAAAACCGGATGCCAATAGAAGAAAGACAGCCCCATCGAGTCGCGCGCATCAGCGTTCCCCACGTAAAGGGAACCAGCGAAGCGCTCGCACGGGTCCAGGCAAAGGAAGGTATTCTGGTGTCCCACAAGCCCACGTCCACACTCGGAAGGTTTATGCCAAGACCGAAAGATCGCCTACCAAAAGAAAGGGCACAGGGCGTGGTTTACATCATTCCTTGTGCAGAGTGCCCCGCAACCTACATCGGCGAGACGAAGAACTTTCCCGAGCGTATCCGCCAACACAAGAACGACGTGCGGAAGTTTGACAGTGAGCGCAGCGCCATCGCCGAACATTGCGATACCCTAGACCATCGCATTGACTTCGCGAATGCGCACGTGCTGGACACAGAGCCCAATTTTCGAAGACGACCTTTCTTGGAATCGTGGCAAATCCAGCACACGCCAGGAAACCTAAACAGGTCGCTGGGCGCTTTGCCCTCTGTGTACGCGCATGGCCTCCGTGACCTGACGGAAAAGCTGAAGAGACGACCATCTCCATAGCAAAAAAAAAAAAGTTATTTTACGATTTTCTAATTTTTTTAATTTACTTTCCTTTTCTTTTTCTTTTCTTTCCTTTCTTGTTTGAAGACGAAGAGGTTAGGAGCTGCTGCTGTGTCCGCGTGCCTTCAGTCACCCCTGAAGAAGGAACCGAGTTGGTTTTGAAACGTCGGGTTGCCTTTCAAATTTTGGTTGGAGATACATTTTCGGACTTTACACCACACCAAGCGTTTTCAGACGGCGTACCGCACGGAGCGGAGAACGAAGAACAAGCTTGCTTACCCGACACTCGATCACTGCTACTTCCGTCGTCGTCCATGAGTGAAACCGGATCACCTCGACTCAATTTCCGTTCGTACAGGTAGCGAAGGTTGTTCGACAGAGTAAAACAAGGAACAAATACTCAAACTTCGCTCTAGAAACGCATGAAAAAAGAGACCAAGCGCACGCCAAACAACAACAACACGGCAGACTCTATGGGAAGCGCAACAACCGATCCTTTGGTGACGGCAGTTAGCTAGTTCCCGGGCTGGCCCCTAAGAAGCCAGCCCGGGAACCCTAAAACTTCTCGGGGATAATAGTCGGTGACAGGTCAAGAACGAAGTGGAAGGTCTTCAACCTTTTTGTTCTTAGCCCGAGACTGAGGCAGGAAAGATAGAAAGCTTCAAAGTAGAAGAAGAATGAACAGTCGAGGACACGTCTCTATTTTTCTTCTACTTTGAAACTTTACTCTTTCCTGCCTCAGTCTCAAACTGAGAACAAAATGGTTAACATCCACCAGCTCGCCTGCGCACTCACTGCATTATCATGGAAGGTCTTCCCACCTCTTTACACTTTAGCAGGGCGAACACTGGAGAGGAGGCCGCCTCCTCTCAAGCGTTTGCTCCACGAAAGTGGAAAGAGGTGGAAGAGCTTCCACTTCGTTCTTGACCTGTCACCGGCTATAGGTGACCATCTGCGTAAATATCCGGCTAATCATGCAATTTGTTACTTTTTTCCAGCTGACCACACAACCAAATTTATAGTGTCTACTAGTATAAGGCACGCCTGGAAAACTATTGGCGACGAGATCGAACAAGGTGGTGCTATGTTCAGCTTGTTTTCCCCAGAGCATTGTTACGATAGCTCTGTGCTTACAAACACAAAGCATGTCCACTGGATTCTTTACTTCTTCTTTCTCGATTGAGCGCGGGACAAAGACTGGGCGAAGGTCGTGCCCTATTTGTTCCCCATTCTCAGTCGAGAAAGATGACGTAAAAAATCCACGAATGCTGCGTCCGCGTTCGGCTTCACTGATGAAACACGAGCCCCAGCCTAACGCTGACGTAACGTTCAGTTACGTGGGCCGAGCTCTGCGTTAAAACACAAACAACTCATCTATATTGTTGTCCCTAAAGTCACCGAATAGGTATTCCGTATTCAGTGACGCTATAGTTGTGCCCATCGGTGTAGTTCTCAATTTAGCCACTAGGGGCGCAACGGTTGGATCTCATTCAGTGCCTTTTATACCGAGAAAGTTTGGTCAATGGGCGGAGCTTGTTCTCCACTAGAACCAGCGGATTTCGAGATAAAAATGGCGTTACTTTTTCTCCTCTTTATTCCTGAGAAACCGCATAGAATTCTTATAAGTCAGAGCCCCAAAATGGCGGACGGAAATAGCCGTCCCCCGGCTGTCAGACTACGCTGCTGTTGTTGCCAAACTGGCAAAATATACTTAAGAAGGTCGAACTCTCGCAGTATTAGCGGCCTTGATCTCATGCCTAATACTTTATAACTTATAAAATTTTACGAAGAGTTACGTGCAGGGTTGTTGTTAGGACAGGTGCAAGTTCTCGTGCACACAAAGCGTATCAAGGAGTTAAACTCCATCTCAGAAATGGCCGCAGTAAAGACAAAGGCACAAGCGCGTGAGCCTAGCTCAGCAGAATGATTTTGTTTGTAAAAGAACTCGTACATAGGAAGCACCATAGCCTCCTCTATGCTGACAAAGCTTGGCAGGTCACCACGAGAAGCGGCCGCCGAAATTGAAAAGGTAGAGCGGCAGACAACGGATGGAGAGGAGAGCCACGTGACGGGCGCCCCGCTGTGGCGAGACGCCGAAACACACTTCTCCCGAGCGATGGAATGTCCGCTCGTGCTCCTCGCGTTCCTCGCGCTACCGCTTTTTTTCTGGTCAAGTTTGAAAACCATGTTTCGTGTCCTCGCCGCTGAAAAAGCTGTGCACTGACGTGCAGGTTCCCCAAAAATGCTCTGTGCTACCAGATCCTCGCGGTACAAATTTGTGACCGGGCGCTCTATGGCTCCGTCGTCGAATTGCCATGCTTTGTGAGTATAGAGGAGGCTATAGAAACACTTTCTAAAGCCACGCGCTCGTGCCCATGCCTTTGTCTGCACTGCAGATGATTGTAAGATGGACAATAAACTCGCACGCCTATTCGCTCTTTTATGCATGAGTTGAAACATGGTTGCGGCAGTGTGCAAATTGCCCCCGACCACTTTCGGTTTTGAACTAGACGGCAGGGTTCGCAGTATTTGCGAAATCAAATATGCACGCTATCTTCTGAAGATGGCCACTTATATCTTTGCCAGACTTAATTCACTCTTACGATAATAAAATGATGAGTAAAAAATTAGGCAATATACGTGAACCGCAAATGTGCCGGGGCTACCCAACAGATGACGCCACTGAGTTTGTTTCCAAACACAAAAGAGCAAATATATCCTCTAAAACTTGTTACAACAGGTCCCTCAAGGGGGGGGGGGGTCGTAGAGGTAAGGAAATGTTGTTCTTGTTTGGGTTGCAGAACTTTTTCTGCCATTACACTGCACGTGACTCGTGCGATGAACCGTATGGTTTCCCGAATACTTTACCAGAGGAATACAACCACTCCGCTCATTTGCATTAGACAGAACGCCTACAGCGCCGAATCCAGCCCTGACGGAGTGGAGGTCCGCGCCAGTCCACGCGCATGTGCACGTGGATGTTCGCGGCGGCCGCGGCGGTGTCGTCTCCGATTCCACCTAAAGCCCCTTCATGTTTCAAAAGTAGCGCAAGGTGCGTCGATGCACGAGGCACGCGCAACGTGCAACCCTTGGGAAGATCATGGCGGCACAGCGTCGATGCACGTTCCGCGACCACTAGAAGTGGCGCGCGGCACGTGTCTCGAGCATTTCCACAACAATGAATTTGGCATGTAGAACAACCATCGTCATCATTATCATTTACCGCCGAGACCTCCCCGACGATAGATGGCTCTCGCCAAGCCCAGAGAACCTGTCCGCGCCGAGGCCATTGTATTTGAGAGGAGTGGAATGTATTCCCCCTAGTAAAGTATTTGGTTTTCCGTTCACCCTTAAGCTGATGCTGCAGTCAAAGCTACAAGCGCGAGCTAACCCGCACTCCTTGCTTTGAGACATGCATTTCTAGCGCGAACGCTCGTTCTGTGAAAGAACGCCTCAAGGCACCGACCTCGAGCTCTCGTGCTTGGGGCATTGGCTGCAATCTCACCTAAAAGGGATTGTCCGGTAAACTTTTGTCTTTCAGAAAACAATACAACTATTGCTAAATTACCCAAGCATCAAGGAATAGGCAGGGAATAGTGTTCCACGCGCCGCATGGGCTGGCGTCTGCAGCAGTAACGTTTCTAAAGCAAAAGCCTAAAACAAATGGTATCTTGCACGCGCGTTAGTGAATGCTTTATTTTGGTTCTTTACTTCGAATCTTTATTACAGGGAAGGCGTGCACGTGCGGAGCGTGGAACACCATTCCCGGCATTCTCCCTTAATGCTTGGGTAAGTTAGCAATACGTCGATTGTCATTTTTTTCGGAATATCATCCGCACAATATACGAAGTTTTAATCCTCCGCCGCACAAGTAATTCCATTTTAAACATACTAGAAGCGCACGACACAAGAGCGCCGGCATTAGAGCGCCTAGAGTGCCTTCATACACACGCGCGCTTTTGCTTGGTGGTGACATCTCAGCCATTTTTACGCCCAATCGTTTTTTTATGCATTTTGAAGTACGCTCAATCTGGTGTCAATCAGCTCGAGCGCGTAGCTTTGGCTAATGCAGAGACGCCATTTAGCGCCCAAGTCACGCACCGAGTGCACGAGAGCGTCACGCGTTGAACATTCAGTGCAACAATGGATGTCTTCAACCTGAGACGAGACAGACATGTAGGCACCCTAAGAGCGCCGACAGTAGAGCGCCACGACGTTAGCGCGCGCGACACTAGAGCGCTGCGACGTTAGAGCGCGCGACACTAGAGCGCCGAGACGTTAGAGCGCGCCACTCGAGGCGCGGCGACGTTAGCGCGCGCTACTCAAAGCGCTGCGACGTTAGCGCGCGCCACTCGGAGCGCAGCGACATTGGGAAGTTGTAGTAGACCGTTTCCGCAGCCCGCTAAGCACCCGGATAGCGCTCCGTAATCCGCCACAAGACCTTGAACAATGCAGACAAGGCTGGCGGCGCGCATGCTGCAGCTGCGGCGTTTCTTCACGATCACCGTAGCGGAGGAGAAAATCGGTCTACTACAATTCCTATTAGCTCGCGTGTCGCTTAGAGGGCCCGCCACGAGAGCGCGCAACCAGTCCAGCGCGAGTGGTCCGACCGGACCGACCACTTGTTCCGGGCATCGCGTGTTCTATGTAAAATTGGCAGGGATTTATGCCGCGGAATTCAGCAATGACATTACGAAATGGGACGACGAAATGTTTGCGTGTGATAAACCAAGAAATGTTACAAAAAAACTGACAGCAAAAAAAACAAACAAAAAACGAATATCTGTAGCGTGTATTTTCGCAAAAAGAGAAAAAAAAACATGGCAGCTGACTTAGCTTTATTAGTTCTTAGATTTTGTATATCACAGACTTGCAGAGGAGGTTTTTTTGTATACGTCAAAAGACTGGAAAGATCTGCATCCGATAAAATTGCGCTAAGCTTTCCTTTGATGAGTTTTTGCGGATACTTTTTTAGAGGTAAAGTTTGTGCATATACGGACATGGACGTCAGAATACCATTTAAACAACTTATGCGAGGGACGTCTAAATAGCCACAAATAGATCGGATCCCAAATGCCTGTCAAGAATAGGCCAAATATAGCAAAGAGCAAGCTATTTATAGTATATCCAAGAGGCGCACCGCAGCGCTGTGAAGAAATCATAGACTCGCTGCTCCACTGAACTGCAAACACTCCCGGTAGCTATATGTTCCAGCCCACTCCCTGCCCCTTTTCTCTCCGATGTCACTAAACAATTGGTTAGAAAGAGTCGTACCCGTTTTATTATTATTTTTATTAAAGGCATATTGAATCAATCAGAAATCGCCAAAGGTTCAATCGGATGAGTCGCATGGTTTTGTTCTGTCTGTGGAGCCGCGGGTACATCACACATTTTGCGGTGTTCGCTCACAATGGGGTGCGCTCTCGTGTCGCGCGCTCAACTGGTCGTGCGCTCTCGTGTCGCGCGCTCAACTGGTCGTGCGCTCTCGTGATCGCGAGCTCAACTGGTCATGCGCTATCGTGTCGTGCGCTCTAGTGTCAAGCGCGCTACTGTCGCAGCGCCCTCGTGTCGCGCGCTCTAACGTCGGCGCTCAAGTGTCGCGCGCTCTAAAGGCGCTCTCCCCTCCAGGTTGCACCTGCAAAACGCACAACATTTTCATTGGCAACGGCGGAAGCTCTGACGTAACATCAGGGAAAGAAGTCACCACAGCTCTTGACTGCTGTCTTAGTAAAATAACTTCGTTCTAAGAAAGACAAGATTTACGCTTCAGTGAAGGAAGCTCAATTCTTGGACGATGTTCTTTGTACGCACCCTCAACCATGTTGGTCAAAACCGGAAAAAAGTCAACGACCGTGACTCTGACGTTACCATGACTGATGTGACGTCACGACACGACCAGCCATGCATACTTGCGAAAGTTTGCGTGAAGTTTCGTATTGATGACCATAATAAACCCCTCTACAAATTCAGTGCCATCTAGTGGCAGAACTATTAGTCCAAATTGTTGTCTACTAGTAGCGGATAAAATCTGGCCTCTATGCATCAATGGTAGACCTACGAAAGATACCGTGTTATTCGCTGAACAGTTATTTCTCTATTTGCTTCAGTTTTATGGTGTCAAGAAACTACCACTTCGTACGAGGCGCTTATGTACTCTGGTCACCCTTAAGCTGAGACAAGAAGCTCCGCCTTCAGCGCAAGCTCGCTGGCTTCCGCAGTGCTTTGGTTGCGCGTGCCTGCGCGTTCACACTTCTGTTAGCAAGGGCAGAAAGCTCGGGCTGAATGCAGCGCTTCTAAGCTTAAGGGTGGATGGAGTATAGTTGAGTACATCATTTGATAAAATTAGCATTTTATTGTCATCAGCTGCCTGGTGCGTGCGGAAGCCGAGCATTCGAAAGACTTGGACCCCTGCCCGTTTCGATCTGGATGAGCACCGTACCGGCGTGCGGTCGTGTATCACCACTGCGTGGTGCACGTTAAAGACCCCAGGCTAGCAGTTGTACCGCACTGGTTAAATTGCTCATCGACAGCTGAGACACCGGACGCCCACTGAGTCAGACTAACTTCCGGTTGCATAAACATACACAGAACAATTATATAAAACTTAGGTGAAACCCTCAAATGCGTAGCGCATAGGAGCTTAGAAGTCTCGTCACTGTGACACCGAACAACAGTTGAGCGAATTAAAGCCTGGATGTTCAGGCTCTGAATCGGTACCTGTGTTAAAATTCTTCCTTTTTCAGTCATCAAAAGGACGCCATTAGCATGTACACATGATACACACTTAGGTGATGATAGTTATCGAAGTCTTCTGACTGAATTTCTGGAAGGGTATATTCATTCAACGAATATTGGGGTGTTATTTATTGAAATAAATACCACATCTGACTATATTCAGGTCCTCTGTACGTGACCAGGGCAAAAGCTTTGTAACTTCCGGATATCATCGGACAATCCCTTTAAAGCTGCTGTCCTTCGTAAGTTTAAACGGAGTTTATATAAGTATGCCAAGAGGTTAAACAAGTTTTTATTTGTTGTTTCGCTAAAAAAATATACAAACAAATTGACGGCTCTTAGTTTTTGTATTTCGGATTTTTCCTAAGTGGCAAAAGCTGGAGCCGCCAGTAGAGAGGCGAAGCGACGAGGACCGCGACACAGCGCCTTCAGCCCCTCCCGTCGCAGTCCGCCAATCACCTAAAGCTCTGAACGCTGCCTGATGATTTTTTTTTTATTTTTTTTGTTCTTCAAATGCGACATGCGCATGTTTCCTTTCCTTTTTTTGCATAATTTTTCTCCCTCTTTCGCTGTCTTTCTCGTCTTTAACTCCGTCATTCGAGGCAGGTAGTTTGGGAGTACGTGTGCGTGCTAGGGTCGCGGTGTCACTGTGGGTGCTGGCTGATATGCCTCACGTGTGAGTACTGTTCACAAAACAGTACTCACTCACATATGGCTAGGGTTCCATGCATTTTTTGGTATCCGTATGCAAAAACAAAAGTCAGAAATTGCATTTAAAAGCGCTCTATAGTATGAAAATGCATAATCGCCTCGTCACCTCGATATGCATTTTGATAAGAAAAGACGTCGAAACGTGCGATAATGGAGATACATCCGAAAACAATGGGCCTTCTGCCGCTCGAGTCGGGTGACGTCACTGCTTTACATATATAAAAGCAACAGCTGCCGAGCAGGGCATTCCCCTGTGTTCTGCAGTTGCAATGGGAAGGCCACGTATAGTTAGGACACCCGAAGAACAACGTGCCTATGACGAGCGTCATTGGTCATGTATAGATTTAACTTCAGCAAAGAGTCGCACGAAAGTTGTAATGGAACCCATTAGTGTTTATCGTAGTGATCAGAAAGCAATCATCACTACCGTTTCAAAATGATGTATACTGTAAACAACTAAATTTTCGCGAGGACCTAATTTTCGCGAATTTCTCGAATCACGTACCATTCGCGAAAAATAAGTCCCGCGAACGATTCGGGCAATATGTGAACGCTACAGAAGCTACACTCGATTCGCGAAAACTTGAGCACGCGAAAATTAAGTCGTTTACAGTATTTACTCTCAATAAACATTTGGTGAAGTGCTTTTGTGCGTCTCTTGGTGAATCTTTCATGGTGGTGCTCTACAGCTTTGCTGGCCAAGCACCTTCACAGAGTGGAATGGCTCACAAGTGCGGTACTGTTTTCGAGCGCTTGTGTGACTACGTAATTTACACGCAATTGTGCTTACGATAAAAACTCAAGAAGAGAAAACGAAACTAGGCATCTATTTGTTTTGCTCTCCTCGCTCCCGTGGAACGGCTTTTGTTGACCTTATATATATATTTTTTTGCAGTATCTTAATGCAGATGACACCGAGTCGAACGACCTTTTATTTTCTCAACCACCGGGAGTTGTGAACTTCTCTAGTAGTGTAGTGTAGCAAATATACGCGCGGTCGCGGCCCAAGGTAAAGTTCTGAACCAGTTTGAAAAGGTTCGCGCCTGTTGAAACCGGTAACCGAACCTATATTTTCAATGTGTCACTGAACTGCAGCCGAGCCGGAACAAAATACAAAGCTACCGAACCCGAACCCAAAACGAACCGAATGTAATGACCGGTTCGAAATCCTGGCTCAGAGAGAGAGAGAGAGAGAATTTTCCAAAGAACAAAGCAAAAATGCTAAAATTTTATACTTGTTTTTTTTTTCTTGCTTGGTGAACATCGATGTTCTGAAGATGTTTCGAGCGATTTCTGGGACTTGGCACCGAAGAGCGCACCCTGGTGTTCTTAAAATGTCCTTGTAAAATAAAAAAATAACAAAAATTACTGCTCGCATTGACGTCACGTCGTCCGCCATTGTAGCTGCCTCGCTATGGAGCGCGCACGTTCTGCAGTATTCATTTCTCACCTCAAACGTTTTTGTTGTTGTTTTTCCGGTTTTTTTTTTTTTAGCAAGAGCAAGTAGGAATGATTACCAGCCAGATTGGATGACGTCAAATGCGAACCATATATATGGTTTTTATCTTTTCCAGGTCTATGCGAGCGTTCAGAAATGTGCTATTTATGTTTCTTTCTTCTCCCAACTCCCAGTTAATTTCTAATTAAAATGACCTGGGCGAACTTCCTGCGAAGCACGGCAACGAAGTTAGGCTACGTTCTTTGCATCGGTGCATTAGGTGAAGCCAACTATGGAAGCCCATCCTCCTCTTTACAGGAAAGCGGATGAACTTAAAAGGGCTGTGCAACGATATTCAATTGCAATGTTTTTTCACTTTACACGAGCTTACTGGTACTAGTGGGACTCAAGGATGCTCGTACTCAACGCCACTGGCCAAGAAACTAATTTGTTGCGGTGTAATTTTAAGGACAAAAGAGAGCGTTTCATTCTATCTCTACTTCACAAAACTTGATGACGTAGCTGGGTGGTCGCATTACCGCCCATTGACGATATTTGAATGCGGCTCGTAGATTGAACCCGAGCGTTCCGTAGGCACTCAATTCGGGCTCGTGATAATCGATAGCTCGACAAGCATTCGAGTTGTGGTTCGTGTCTAATCGCTGCAATGACGACAATAGCCGAACCATAACAATGTCTGGAACTCAGCGCGTATCCTGTGCCATGCCAACCCCAACGGGTGGCTATGGTCAACATTGGCGGCATATAATTGGCTCCTCATCACGTGGCTGCTTGTTCTGGCTGCGAGTTGAAAAAATAAACCTGCTCGTTTTTTTTGTTTTTTTTGCGACTATGATTGCGTATGGTGAAAAACGAACGGGTGTTTCACAGGTCATTAAAGTGAGGGATCCGTTCTAAGACGTATTTGCGCTAAGCACAAAAATCGTTGCATCGCCCCTTTAAGGGTGAACGGAGTATAGTGACAAAATCTTTGTGTTGTGAGAAAAAAATACAAGGAGCGGAAAAGGAGGCAGAGCCAGTGCCTGAGGCAGAAAATTCGACTGGACAGCCTCCACAACACCCTTAACACAGTCATTTATCGTGCATTGTAAAACGTCATTAAACCATCTCACAAGATGGTTTATACGCCTGTCAGAGGGACTGCTTTCGTAGAAAGGACAATCTCCTCAAACGAAAACGAGTTCGTGCCCCACGGCACCGCATATGTTCCTTCCCCTAAAGCGTCCGTTTCGGGAAAGGAGCTCGCTATCGTCCTTTAGCACAAAGGAAGTACTCTCAACAGTCGGCGCTAACGGCATTGGAGGCGAGCTGGCGCATAATTGTGTCTCCCTGGAGTTAGAACTTTGAAAGACCGACCTCAATATTGGTTTTTTAGGCGTTGGCTGGCGGTACTGTATCCATGAAAAGCTTCCGTTGATAATGAGAATCTTAACTGTGCCAGAGACGATCTGTATCTTCTTCCTCCTCACGCGTCTCGGGAAATTCTACAACTCGACAGCGCGCTCACTCCTCTTTCGGGAATTGCTGGTATAATGCATTAAACTCGGATATGAATAATTTTCAGATTGGAACTATGGTATGATACTAGTTTTAATGATTTCTAGGTTTCAGTAACCAGGCAATAATTTAGTGCACTGTAAATTTAGTATACGGTCGTAGTGCCAGTGTCTGGCTATGACAAGAATAATTCTTGAGAATGTTTCCGTTCATTATTATTTTAATTATTTTGGTTTCAAAATTTGTTCAAAAAAGAAGCATTAACTGTTTCTTTGTGTTGTGTTGTACTTCCCCCCCCCCCTCCCCGCAGTCTCGGGGTTTTGTCTGAAATATTAACTTGTAATGTTTTAAACGATTATATATATATATATATATATATATATATATATATATATATATATATATATATATATATATATATATATATATATATATATATATATATATATATATATAATGTTTTTTTATGTTTTAGTTTCGGTTTTACCTTCGTGTGGCCAGCCCCTAAGGAATCAATATCGGTGGTAAACAGCATTGTGCCGTCCGTGATGCAGCAGCTCCTTTACCAGAACACCCTTTAGCGGAAAGGATAGTTAATGAAAAGGAGCTTTAAGGCGTTGTCTGGCAGGGGCATTAATGTTGTTCAACGCAGCATACTGAAAGCAACAAAATAGACGACTAGGCTATAGAACTACTCATGACGCCACAGTTGAAGACTTTCGCCGAAGACAACTTGCGGACGTTGAGCAGTGGAGGCGAAAAAACTCCCGTTTTAAGAGCAATGTTGGTTGTTGTTAGTTACTTAGTTAGTTATTTAGTTTGTTTGTTTGTTTGTTTGTTTTGTGGTGACGGGAAAGGGGAAAGCCGGGAGAGGGTGAAGCGCAATTGTGCCCAACACACTGGCATGAATTCCTAGATGTCTTTGCTGGCTACCATAGCTATGTGCGCTGCTGTCGACGGCCTGCTGTATTTGAGGTTTCACCATACACTTTGTCATCACCGCCACGTTTTTTTATGTTGTTTTTGTCATTAAATTTGGTGCTTTTTGGGGACTATAAATTACTTTATATGTCCTAGCCTCTGACTGCCTTAGATGAGTTCATTGCTACTCAACGCGTGCTGACGGCGAACTTCTACAACACCTCTTCAGACAATTAAGATTTTCATTTCCGGGAACCGATAGGTAGAAGCTTACTTTTCACGTGCTCGGAACGACAATGGGCTCAGCTTATAATGGTCAGAAACTTACAGCTGATGGCTTCTATCCACACCTTCCATTGGCACCATGAAGTAGGGAAGTCCCCGTAATTTTAGATTCTTGTTTTTGTTTTATTTTGCAAATCGAAGTGAAGAGTGTGTACCGACATGCGCTTATTTTGCAATTACGTGAGCACGAGGTCTCACAAAAGTAATTACTATCAGGAAGAGGCCCGCGAATCATCTAAATATTACATTAACTGTCCCAGACCTATATGAGTATACTCTATTCACACAATATAGATCTTCCCTTCGTTCTAACGAGCCTTGCCTTGGACATATTTTAAACCTAACAAGAAATATCAGGGTATACGACGTTCGTGAGGGGGAGCACTGGACAATACCAATAAATCGTACAAATTACAGGTTCCATATGCTAAGGTACGGTCTTCCACTTGTCCTAAACAAACTTAAAAAGCATAACTTAACAGATATCGAGAGACTGGATCTCAGTACAATTAGAAACTTTTTTCTACATTAAAATTTGGCTTGCATTCTGGGGTCGTGTGTTCTGTATATTTCTGTTATCCTTGAAGTCATACGATTATTATTTTTGCAGTCCTGTCATGTGCCTAAATATGTAGTCATGTGCGTAATATATAATATTTATTTGCTATCTTAGATAGTGTGATTAATTGATACTGTTCTTTTTTTATTTTTTGCTTAATGTTAAAAGCCTCAAAAACTAATATTTTGCCGTAACAGTATTAACACTTGATATGTAGTATGTCGACGTGTGCCAATTGTAAGGCTGCAGAGGCCTTGTCAAGTCAAACTTCTGACTCTTTGCCCCTGCAGCCTACATCAGTTTCTGATGTGAAATAAAGGATTGAATGATTCATTAATTTATCAGCTATGATTCTTGGTAGAAAACTACCTTTCTACTAAGACGCAAAAAAGTAATAAAAATAGGGTTTAAAAAATAATTTCAAGCTTGCAGCTTTCTTTATTTTTACTCTTTTTTAACTGATGATATCGAAGAAGATAATACCTTCAACTGAACAATGTTATATATTTATGAAGAGCTCCTTTTTTGGCTTTCCGTAAACATAGAATTATAAATGTAACCTAAAAAGGTGAGTTTGGCGATTTTTTTTAAATGTAAAACTCATAGAAAAATTGTGTTACATTTAAGACTTATTCATAGTGTCCATAGAGTTACAAACAAAGATAAAAACAACGTAGAGGCAAAAAAAAAAAAACACGGGAGGAGAATGAGTCAAACATGCCACCTTCGGCAGTCGGGAAGAACGCTCCTTTCCACCGTGATCGCTTCTGCGCTTAATAACTCAAAAACTAAAATTTAAAAAAATCCTACCCGTGGCTTTCACCACTCTTCTAAGTAGAAAAGTCCCTACAACAAAAAGTTTTTTCGTAAAAATTATTTGTTTTTTGCCTTTACGTTTTGAGATTAAATCACCCGTATTATGCATATATTGCTGATTGCGAGCGTTGATTATGTAGATAAGCATGCACCGTGATTAGTTGAGAAGGGATGTTAACAAGAGCCCGTTCGTGCTTTTAATAGGTAGTTATGCAGAATCGCGAGGTACGCACACAACAAAAACTTCTGCACCGTACTAACATTTCTTGAGGAGTGACTGGTACAAACCCAAAACTAGTTCGTAAAAGATTAGGATGGTTAAAGATAAACAGCGTCGCTGACTCCCCTGTCTACGCATATATGCAAGAGGATGTAGAAAGCAAATTTGAAAAATCGCTTCACCGGTTAGTTGTAGTCCTCGTTTGGTGGATTAGAATATCGCTATAGTTAAATTCGCGAGAAGTAATAAATTATTATCATTAGTCTTAGTGCCATACTTATCATCGTATTTGTACAGCACGGTACAAATTGTACTGCTCGGTACATATTGCAAAGAAAACTGGTTGAACATTTTCTGTCAAGACAGTAAAGCACATCGTCAATACAGTGTAAATTGTTCCTTTGATACCTCTATAATTGGCAGCGGCAAGAAATCTCGTCACCAGTTAAGCTATAGGTCAAGCTTACGCAAAACATTTCTTCCTCAATAGCTAGTTGGTAGCCATTTTGTTCTGACGTCTGCATTGCGAAGACCGCGGGGCCGGAACAATCTATCAAGCTCGGTTTCATTAACGACGCCATTAAATTGTCGTCTTTGTAACGAAAACAGCGGCTAACTCACAAAAAAGCTTGCACGAGCTGACTACATTATTTTCGGGCTGGTACTAGTACGTGGGTCATTATTTTTTTTAATATTTTTTGTGTGGTGTGTGGGAGTTCGGTGGTTTAGGTTTATTTTAGGAAACTTTGTTCGCCGCTCATTCAACGGTGCATTGTTCATTAAAATATGTGCAATATGCTCTTTTTATGTATTTTTTGTGAGAAAGCATTGTGTAGAAGAGCGCAGCCTCCACGGCATATTTCGCGGGCCGTGTTTTTGCGTGCGTTCGTTTTTTTCCCTAATGAATATCTGAATCCGCACCCCTGCCCCCTCCATCTCCTCTTCTTTTTTCGTGTGTTGGCCATTGTTACGTTCAAGCCTCTAATATGATGGGTGCTTAATTAAATTTGAACTTATGTATAAATGAGTTTTAAGAGATATTTCACAGCACTGCGTGTGATTAATGCGGAAAAGCAGGATGGGCTTTTGCACATATTCTTTCACGGCTGCGCAAACACGGAGAACCAAGAAAAACCAGCATGTTGATCAGCTTCAACAAAAAAAAATATATATATATATATATATCTGTGTGCGTGCGTGTGTGCATGTGTGTGTGTGTGTGTTTGTGTGTGGAGAAAGAGATAGAGAATATTACGCAACAAAGGCGCCAGCACTTCCCTCGTGGTCGCTTTGCACCGGATTTCTGGAAAAACGTTAGTTTAGTTTTTATGCATTAGCTTCTTTTGGGACCTGATCCAGATATCAAATCTGGTGTTAATTATAAAGTACGAACGGCTGAACAACCAAAACGTATGCCCTTATTTTTTTAATCCCATTATTCTTCCGCTTGAAGCAAAATTTACTAATTACGTTCGCGGACGGCGATTCCAGAAGATGAAACACGGAAGGAGCAAAGTTAGGTGTGGGGTGTGACCCGTCTAGAAAGGCTATTGTTTTCGTTTGTTTGTTTGTTTATTTGTTTCTTTAATTTGTGCCATATGTTTAGGGCTCCGTGTGTTTTTTTTGTGTATGTCTGTTTTTTTAGAAATTTGAAAAACTCCGGGAAATACTGGCCGGTAAAATTTTCGTTAAATCGGACTTACTCGAAAAACTTCGAATTTCGAGGTCATAATGGCAGAATAAAAAATCAATAGGAAACAAAACAGACGTTATTTTACGAAAAAATTGCGTGAGAGCACAGGGTTGCTGGTCCTGAGGAAGGATTTATTCAGTTTCATTTAAAATATTGGAGTCTAGCAGCGTTGAGGAATGGGCCAGTTGGTTGTTCGTTTTGTTATCTTTGTACTTAATTTATGTCTGGTGATCGAAAGGGCTTACTCACGTTGGCAAAAGAAAAGAAAATTACCGTTTAATTCTTAGTACGGTTGGGGTGGCCACACAGGCTTATGTTTCGTTTCCGGTCGCCCCACAGGCTTACAAGTTCGACACGTTCGCACACACCGTGCCCCAGCCGCCCGAGATATCGTCGTCTTTCTTCTTCCAAGTGGTCGCTTGCTTTAGAAAAATGTCCGCATTCGGCCGTCCTGGAGCCTTAACGTCCGCGTTAAGTTTGAAGGTAAACACACATATCACGGTAAGAAACGTATACCCACGCAAAAAAAAAACTAGTAAGCGATTTTACATTGTACGGTCTCGAAGTCTAGCAGGCAGCGTGCGTTTCCTTGTATACCTTCTAGCAGCATTGGGTTCCTCTTGCTTGTCTATCGAACCTTCGTAGGCAACGTCGTCGTCCAAGTGGGACGCTGTCGACGTTGTGGACCATCCTTTTAACTGGGAGATGTGTGCTGTCGTTGCGAACCAGCTCCCAGAACTTTGCTCAAGCTCTTTCACTCGATTGGTATCTGCGGAAAACACCTGGGTGCAGGGCTTAAAGTCTGGGGGGTCTCAGGGGGTCTCGGAATCCCCCCCCCTTTCCTTTAGATCCTCCTCTACAGCCCCAGTATTAGTGAAATCAAAATCATATCTTGCAATAAAATAGCTTCTTTTCAGTGATGTGTCATCTGAGGACTAGCAGTTTAAGGGTTGCAGGTACAGTGGCGAGAGTCATCAGTGGGGTTTCTTTTATATGCAACTTGTACACCTTGTCAGAACCCCCCCCCCCTACCTTCTTGTAGGGACCCCCTCAACTTACGGGAGACTTTAAGCACTGCCTGGGTCACAACCAGGGGTCCTCGGTATGTTGGTTGTGTCCTCGCTGGGTTTACCGTGTGTTGTGTTGCTCTCCTCATACATACAACTTCCCCCACGTCGTAACGCTTTGCTGGGTTGTGCGGACGATCATACGCCTGCTTCCTTGTTTCCCGTTCCTTCAGCAACCATTGCCTCACACGTACCCTCAGCTCGCTAGTATCCTTATATGTAGCTTCATCATCCAATGCTAGCTCCTGTAGCGCAATTCCGTAGAAGCTTGGCTTGTATCAATGAAGCAGTTCGAATGATGTCTTCCCTGTTGACTTGTTCACCGCATTGTTCAGGCTGCGCTCTGTTCGTTTGACTAGTAACGTCCCAGTCTCGGTGGTCGGGATCCTTCATGGCTGTTGTGACGACAGGTAACACTGTCCGGTTTACCCGCTCGACCTGACCGCTTGCCTGGGGATACTGTGAGGAGTTTAGCACGTATTTTATGGTTCGTGTCGTGCAGAACTCATTGAACGCGTTCGATGTAAAACAACTTAATCTGTCTGTGATGATGGATTTAGGCAGACCTTTCTCTAGTATGAATTCCTCCAACGCACACAGTACTTGCTTGTGTGACGTATCTCTGGTAGTAAAAAGTCGCACAAACTTTGTCAAGTTGTCGACGATAACCAGGAGGTGCTGGTTGCGCTTCTTGCTTGGAACACGCGGTCCCATATAGTTGAGGTGCACTGTCTCGAAGGAGCGCTTGCCAGGTAAGATCGGGTCGGGGAGTCCTGCCTTTCTTCCAACAGACCCTTGTTTAAAATGCATTAAAGCTTTGCGAGATGTTCTGGCGCACATAGTTGTGCATCCGAGAAAGCCCAAAAGTTTCTTGAAACTTTGCGACCGTTTAGTACACTGAGACATCTCCTAGAAGGTCGTGGCACTGTACCACTACCACTTTACGCATTGCCTAGGGCAACACAAACTTCATTGATCTCTGTTTGTCCTGATCAATGGTGTGCATGAGCTTGCCATTGTTGAGGGCATAGTCCTTAGATTTGCTCTTGTCCTCCTTAGTGCGAAGGTCTTCCGGTTTCCCCAATATCTAAAACAGCTTGTGCATCTCCTCCTCTCCTCTTTGCAGGGCTAGTATTTGATCATTCAGGCTGTAACTTCAGGCACACTTCGAAGCTTGCTTCCAGAAGATCGTCCATAGTGTCGCTCGAGCCTTCCACAGGTTACCGACTCAGGTTGTCAACATGCAGCATCTAGGTGAAAGGTCGGTGCCTGATCATGAAGTCAAATTCTAGATGAGGTCATGCCAACGCGCGATTTGAGGCTTCTGAGTTTGCTGGGCATTCAAATAGACGAGCGCTTGACAGTCCGTAACCACCGTGAAGAGAGCGCCCAAGAGTAGGCATCTCAGTCGATCCACCGACCAAACAATGGCCATGAGTTTTAGACCCGTGCCACACGGGCAACTCGAATGCCATTTACAACGAATGACATTTGAACGATCGGCCAATCAGCGCGCGACACTCCGAGCGTGGGGCGTTCCACGCGCGACAGATCGCGAGCCGATTCGTTGATCACACGAATGTCAATCGTTGTAAATGGCATTCGAGTTGACCGTGTGGCACGGGTATTAGTCTTGTTTAGTGATACTTGCTCTCATCCTCACTAGTCTTTTTGCTCACACGGTATATAAGATGCCACTTATTGTCCTTTCGTCGTAGCAACATTCCTGCCAGTCCCTCTGAACTAACATCTGTATGAAATTCGGTCTCTGCCTGAGGGTCAAAAATTTATAACACAGGTTTCGACGTGAGGCGTCGTTTCAGGTCTTAAAAGCTGTTTTCTTGTCTGTTTTCCACTCGTAAACAGCATCTTTCTTTGTCAGTCTTGTCAATGTTTCAGCGATCAGAGCATATTTAGGGGTGTATTTCCGAAAACATCCACTCAGTCCCAAGAATCACCTTACGTCGTGCAGATCCTGAGAAGTGGTAAACTGGGCGCTTGCATTAATATTGGCATCTCCTGGCTGCATCTGCCATCCGCTCAAGCGGAACTCCAGAAAGTCCACGCTTCCTTTGGCGAACGCGCACTTGCTGAGGCGCAGGATCAAATTTTCATCCTTGAAAGCTTGCAAAACTTGGCGTAACAGGTAGGGGTGTGCGAATAGTGGTTCCAGTCGAATAGCGCAACGCCATCCCTAGCTTCTGCACTGTTGAAAGAACTGGCCGTCTTGGCTTTCCCATTCACTGTCAAGCCTATGACTGACGCAGCGCTATTCGATTCGAACCACTATTCGAACAACCCTAGTAACAGGTGAATCATATCCTTCCAATCTTGCGCTGAGATGAGAACATCATCTAAGTAACACATTAGCACTCGTCCCTTTAGGGGCCCTAGGACACGGTTCATAAGGTGTTGGAAGAAAGACGGCTGCTGCATTCCTTAGGACGAACATCATCTTTTCGAACTAGTCTGTTTTATCTGGTGTGATGAACGCAGTCTTACATTTAGCTTCTTCAGTTACGGGTACTTGCAAATATTCATGTGAAAGATACAAAACCGTGTAGAGTGTCACCTTACCAAGTCCTCCAAACTGGTCATCCATGTCGGGTAAAGCATACTTCAACTTCACTGTTTGGGCGTTCAGTCTCCTATAGTCGACCACCACCTGCTTTTCTTCATTTTTCTCGTCAACTACTAGCACAGGGCTAGAATAATCGGAAGATGTCTCGGTCACCACACCACACCGAGATCTTTCCACTCCTTAACAATCTTTCGTACTGTTTCCCGTCCTTCGGCGTTTGCACGGTATGGTCGCACAAAAAAGGGGTGCTCCCCGGAGTTTCAACAATGTCCATTTTCACGACTGATGTGCAACCCAATTCACTTGGCTTCATTGCAAAGCACTCTCTGAATTTGTTAAATAGCTGTACTAGTTCAGACTGTTGCACCTTTGTTACTGCAGGTCCAACGTTAGCTTATGTCCCTGGATAGGTCGACGTTCGATTCCGCTCACCTTGCTTTGATCGCGCTCGATGCGGACTTGATAAGTGTCATTGTTGTCAACCTGCACGATCTGAACTGGCTTGGCTCGTCCAAGTGGTTGTCTTTTTCTGATGACAATCTCACCATTAGTTGCAGGATACATAGGTACCGCGACCTCACCGAGAGTCATGTCGATCGGGGCATCCTTCCCGCAATGTCTGTAAATGAAGGCCCCTTGTCCCTTTTTTCTGCCGTAAGGGTGATCCAGTTTACCTAGTCTTTCTGTAGAACGGACTCCTCAATTGCTTTCAATTATAGTTTTTGGTGGAACTCGAACGGCTCTAAGTGCGCAAACGGGCAGTCATTCAAGTGGCAGAATCGAAGACAGCCTCCAACTCCTGCGTATGTCAAATAGGGCAGTTGAGTAAACGTTCGTCCGACGAATACGTCCACGGACTGGGCTTCATCCGGGACAACAAGAATGGGAAATTCCTTTGCAAGGACACTACTTATCTTTATGTCCTTGCATCCTCCAATGCTCCTAGACACAGGCACGCTGCTGTTGCCAAAATCGGACAGGGACGTTGACGACTCAACAAATACTGTGCCACATCGAGCTGCCGCTGATGCACGAAGTGGACAACCGGAGCTGCCCATGTCAATCAGTCCAATCAGGGAGAACTTGTCTTTTAGTATGACTTGCTTCAGCAAAACACCAATATTCATTGTTTCATCTCATGGTTCACTCACAGCGTTTGCTTCGTTACACTCTGGTTGTGCCGCCTCTCTGCAATGACTTTGGGTGTGGTCGGTTCCCAGTGTTGGAAAGTACTTTAAGTACATTGTACTTGAAGTACTACTTCAAGTAGGTTTAGGAAACTTGTACTTTACTTGAAGTACATTCTCCGAGTATGTACTTGTACTTTACTTAAAGTATTTTTTTCTGGTACTTTCCGAGGAAAGTACAATTCCGGACTTCAAAGTACATTCCCCAAATTTGGTTTTGTTAAATTTGTATCACGAAATGATGCTTTGTCAACTCCGAAGAAAAACTGGGAGGGATACTCTACTCTTGCCAGAAACGTGAGCAGACGACGCATCGCTCCATTTGTTCTGGTAGCGGCTTTCCCGTAGCTTTTTGAACTCTCGCTACTTCTCAGTCAGTCAGCGCAAGCGAGGAGGTTTAAAATATTAGGAGAGAGAAATTAATCATAATGTAGCACCTCAGACTGTAGTGCGGAACAATTAAATTTTCAAGTCGAAGTAAAATAGAACAGCTAAGGAGAACGTAACAATGTTTTGAGACATTCTCTTTTGTCTTTTCCTTCTATTTGAAAGTTCCTTAATTTTTTCGCACTCCAATCTCAGGTGTCACATTATGATTAATTATCACCAGCGCACTTGCGCACTCACTGTTTTTCGTATTAAGGAGAGGACACTCCTCTATGAAAGGATTACTTGCGGAAGCTACGGGGCTGACGTTGTGCTCTCTCATAGTACATTTAGCCCCCTTAAGTGCAACAATCCAGTGCTAGGGGCGCCAAATTCAGAAGAGGGACTTCTGAATTTGGCTCCATTCCTCAAAATAACTACTCTGTGGCCACTTGACTTTATCAAATATTCGCCGCAGTTTTAGAAAATTGGCCATGCACCCCTGATTACCTCTGGGCCCTGGGCAATGCATACCAGTTAAAAAATCACTCTATAGGGGAATGAGAGGGCATCATGAAAGATTGTGTTAAAATGCTGGTACTTTACTTTGAAAGTACATTGTATTTATCGTATTTATAGTACTTGACTTCAAGTACGTTGAGCCCAGAGTACTTACTACTTTACTTAAAGTACATCACGTCTCATTTACTTTGTACTTTACTTGAAGTACCTTTTAGATGTACTGTAGCCAACACTGTCGGTCTCCATTGCTGCTGGACAGGCACCTCAAGGCTCTTTTGGCTGGCGGCAGTCCCGTTCCATGTGACCGTACTTGGTTACAGTTGTAGCACTTGCTTTCTCCTCCTTCATTCGAAAGTGGCAGCCGTTTGTCAGCGATGTTCCTTCCATTGCCAGTTTTTCTTGCGTATCTCGCATTGGAGTCTTGGGCAATTTCCGCCGCGTCGGTCATCCCTTTCTTGTCACGTGAACCACCAAAACGCTCTTGCCTTTCGCGTTCGGTCCTCTCAAATTCTCTGGGTATCATGCACCAGGTCATCATCGCCGTCGGGTTTTTTGGCTAACAGCATCGTGCAAAGTTTTCTTGAACGCAACCCCGTGATCACTTGTTGGCGCGCTTGCAGAAGTCCCGCCTCCTTGCACGTACTAACCTTATACAGCCGTATTCACCAGTCGTGACTAACTAGCGCTGTTTTAAAGTTAGTATCGCGTCTAAGTAGTCGCGAACTAAGAGAAAAATCAGCGACTAAGGATCGACTAGTTCTGCGGTATTCACGAGCGCGAAGCGAGCGGGTGACAATCTTGTCAGAACTAACAAGCGGAAGTGACCTAAAAAGATAGGTCACGCATAGCGCATACTTAAACGCCACTGCGTAAATGTGTATTTTATCGTATAAAAACTAACATTTAGATGTGTATCAGAAAAAGAAAAGCTACAATGACAAACTAATTGTTCGAGACAGTTTTATAACGAAAAATTAAAAAAACAACGCAAGGCAGAAACACGGAAGCCGCATTGCCAGCGACATAAACAAATATGGAAACGCCTGTAAATGCGCTCTTTCTCGTCGTCCAGCGCCCTGCTGATATCTCTTTAGCGGTATCTCTGACCGCTAAATATGGCTATTCACACAATATTTGCACCTACAATTCTTCTAGACGTGTCCCCCAGCGTTCAGAGCCGTTTATTTGAGAGAGTTTGGCCATACATTGGTTTGGATAGGTGAGCATCTCGGGGCCAACCACAGGCCGCGAAACAGGCCCCTTAGCGGTGGTCGTGTGATCTAAATATGTGGACTAACGACTATACTTCGTTTTCACCTGCCATGTGCGAGCGAAGGCAAACCGGAAGCGCGAGCACGGAAGCTCCGTGCGTTCAGGCTTTGCTCGAGCGCGCGAGCTGGAAGAAATGCAAAAGCGCTGGTCTCGCGCTTCTAGCTTTGGCTTCGCTCGCAGATAAAGTGAAACGAAGTATAATTTGAGCCGTGCCGAGCAGGAACTCCGCGTCTCAAGACGCTCGCGCACCCCACCCTTTGCACTGTTTTCTTTCAGCCAGTCTCAGGACGCTGTTCTAGCAGTGCAGACAAAGGCATGGGCACGAGCGCGTGGCTTTGGAAAGTGCCTCCCATGCACGAGGTCTCGTACAAACAAAAGCGTTTCGCTGAGCTAGGCTCACGCGCCTGTGCCTTTGTCTTCACTGCAGACATTTGTGAGATGGAGTAGAGGTCTCCTGATTGGTCGACGCTGTGTCACAAATTTAGTTTACGCTCTAAGCGTGGGGGGAATCTTCGGCGCTGGCGGCGGCCTTTGCTCCGCCTATTGTCCAACTCTCCTAATATACGGGTCTGCCAGCGTTCTGAGACAGTAAGTGCTTCGTTAGCGCTGGCAGTCAGCGGCAATACGATTTTGCCATGGCGCTGAGCCGCTGCTGGCGACGTGAGCGATCGAAAGCGTCGCTGCGATCGGCCTTCCATGATAGGCCGAATGCTGACTATGACGTCAGCAAAGCGATTTCCATCGACGGAACCAAGAGGAATGAAACAACTTCAATTTCGGACGGTGTTGGGCAGTGCTGGTTTGAGAGTGCTATGACTTCAAGGTTCCAACATGCTCTTTACAAACACCTTCAAACTTGTTGACTCACAAGGTAACGACGTCACGAAAGGTAAATCCAGGTGAGGGCGCCACCAAAAACATCTCGCCGCCAATACGTTTCAGCTCTGGCTCCAACGACGCAGCCGATGCTACAGCGCGAGCTCCGGGCTTCCAGCGTCCCTGCCAAGCACGCGCGCCTCGTGCGGTACAGGCTGTTCAGAGGCTATGGCTCAGGGCCACACGCTCGTGCTTGCAGCATCGGCTGCGTCTGGACCCAAGCTGAAATGTAGTCACCCGCTAAACACCGGCTAAACTAGTTTTACCCCATGACTACGATTTCTTAGTCGACTTCTTAGTCACGCGGAGCGACTAGGCCCTAAACACGACCGGTGAATACCAAGCACTAACTTAGCGGTGACTATCGCTCGCCACGTGATCATTTTAGTCGGTGACGTCACTCGTCAGTGGTTAAACAGGCGCTACTCGCGCCTGGTGAATACGGGTGATAGTGTAAATAGACCGTCTTCCTTTCGCTCCGTTGCTGGACTCAATCCTGCATCCCTCTCCAGCGTTCCGCTCCACGTGTCTGACTGACAAATGTTCGGCGAAAATGGTGCTCATACTCTTCCCACCGAGGCGATGTCAGCGCTGCGTGAGCATAGCCAGTCCATGGCGGCTCCCTTGATGTGAGACTTGGCGCTCTCGAGCAGAAATTATGTTGACCATTCATGGAGCGTCGCCGTTCTCCACGGGTTCTCCACCCATTCACGATTCGATGCCGCGTTCTCACTGCAGTCAAATTTCGAATTTTTTTAAACTTAAGTCGGGCATTACTATGGAATGTTGTCACGCAGGGTGATTTCACCGCCGCTGACGACGTCGTTTTTGTTAAAATGAGGCGTTCGAATAGCTCCTTCGGGTGACAATCTTTCTTCATAATCACTTCCAAAAGTTCACGCACGGAGGGTAGATCGCTTTGATCAGCGGCTTCGGCTGAGCTGGTCGCATTCGGAAGCTTGTCCTTGTCCATCTTCGAGCAGGCTTAGCCAAGCAACATGAAGCCCATACCTCTTTCCGGGCAGTCATCGATCCAAATCCCACTTCTGAGATGTTATCTTTGTACTTAATCCATGTCGGATGATCAAAAGGGCTTACTCACGTTTGCAAATTAAAGTAAAATAAACGTTTATTTCTTAGTACGGTTGAGTGTGGCCACACAGACGAAAATAAATCCCTAAAGAAGGGGAACAAGAGGTTTTCGGTTTCTATTTTAAACGCATATTTTCGGTTTTTATCGGTACATATAAATACAGCCAAACACGGTTTTTTTTTCGAGTGTGTATTCTGGTTTTAGCATTGCTGCCAACGTAAAATTACGTAAGATGACAGGAATAACATGGCATGTTTATTCATCAAACTGGAACATGAATTAAGAAACACGCACACACAAGTACAAGAGAGTGAAATATTGGTCTACGCAGCAACTGTATATTTATCTTCCAATCAAATCACGATGAAGCAATCGAATTGTAATCACACTCTGAAAAAAGGGTATCACCTTACACCCCTTTGTACCATATAATACACCCCAAAACTTTAGTTCGACGTACAGCGCACTATAGTGGAACAGACGGCCCCAAATTTTACGAGGAGGCTTGATAATGGTGCGATATAGCTTAAATGGCCAAAGTACGTATCAAAGACCACATAAAGAAAACACTGAGGTTTTGCAGTAGGGCCAAGAAAAAAACGAATATTCTTTTGTAGTCAATAGAACGTACGTTACCTATTTTAATAAGTTTTACCCTACAGCTATCAGGCCTTTCATGAAAGGTAGTACCGTCAGATCGACTACAGTGCGCTGTACGTTGAACTGAAGTTTTGGGGTGTATTATATCGGACAAAGGGTGTAGTAATACACCCTTTTTATTAGACTGTACACACAGCGTACGTGTATTTGCCCAGGATTTCTTCGTTAGTACGTGCTCTTTCTTTCGTGTTTATCGCCCCAAGTTTAGAGAATGTTCTCTCAACATGACGCACGTAACAGGCAAGCTGGAGGAGGCGAAGTGCTGCAGTACCTAATTTTGGCATATCAATCAAATGGGATCGTCAAGAAAATAACCGGTGGTACGTTTTCAAGCACAGCGTACTGCAAATCACCGGAAATGCTTGTCTCCTTGCAGACGACGGCTTGTAAGCCATCATCTGCGACGTGCTAGCTTTCATTGCTTCTCGCAGGCCCTCTTGGGCTCTGCGCCTCTTTCCATGTTTTATTTTGTGTGATTTTCTTTTTAAATTACTTCAGAATATAAGAGGGTGTTAAAAAAAGTATTAAAGACTTTTTACGTGCCCTCCGCAGTACGCAGTGCGCACAAAGTGCGTAAACAAAACGTACCCGGTCGATATTCCGGCAACTACCTCCGAACTAGACAAATTTCTCTTCATGCTTTCATCGGATGAAAAGAATGCCACTGGAACCAAAGCGAGTGGGTACGGAAAGACACTCCAGAAATACGATGTCTATTTTAGGCTTAGGCTTATGCTCCTTGTATTTGATAGATTGGAAAGTGTAAATACCACACTTTAAAAGAAGAGCCTACAGATTAGCCGCGCAGAACTCATAGTGAAGGCGGTTAAAGAGAGTATCCGTCAACTCCGTGACGACGTCTCTTGATTTTGCAGTGATGTCTCCACTAAACCGGGAGAAATGAAGTTGGCGATCCTAGCATTCCGAACAGACAGCGGCAAGAACCACGTCTTTATGATGAAGGATCCCATGCACATGACTTTAATTCCCGGAAGATTTCTACAGGCAACGGTGCTATGTAGTTATTGACACGGTGCATGCATCCCTGCGAACGCGGTTTCCACCAGAAATGAGGGATCACATGACGCGAGTCGAGAAGTTTGTAACGGAAGAAATCTACAGCACTTATATGTGTGAATTCTGTAGAGGGATCTTGATGCCGTCCGCCTGCAACGTCACAGAGACGTGTTTATGGACATAGCAAAGCATCGTGTCACAAGCCTTGTTACATTTCAAGATGCAAGAGACCTTTTTTCAAGAAAAGATGGTGAACTCCTGAGAGTTCTTCTTCCAAAGATTGCTAAGATTCTCCGAATTGCACTACAACTCCTGTAGCTTCATGCACGTCAGAAAGGTCTTTCTCGTGCCTCCGAAGAATTAAGACTTACCTACGCTCTACAATGGGACAGGCTAGACTAAACCATACCGCCTTGCTCGATTGCTACAAGGACCTTGCTCACCTAGTAGACCTAGACATTGTAGCAAATTATTTCATTAAGCGAACAGTTGTTAGAGAAAACACGTTTCATTTTGCTAACAAGGGCTATCTTTTGTACCTTCTCAAGGATATTTTTCAAAGGTTTGCTCATTCTATGACCCTTATTCTCTCTGCCATGCTTTCATTTATGTTGTGTTTCTAATACGCTACCGATTTTGCCTCTGTGTAATTTTTTTTCATCTATATGTATAAAGCAGTATCCCAAATAACTGTAATCTTTGTGCTCATTTCGTAATTTGTTCAATGCGCGTGCAAAAAGCCATTTTGAAGTAGCGACAATTTTGACCTTTTATGGTAAACTGCGGTATGTTCTTCAATTCATTATGCAGGTAAACTATAAGTCAAAAAGTTCGATATGTTAATGCTTCATTTTGTTTTGTTGTTAATTATATTTGAGCATTTAAATATATATATATATATATATATATATATATATATATATATACTGTCATAAAAATATAAATTGTGTGTCCCTTTTATGTAGTGAGTTGTCAATGTAGTAATTGTCTTTCTTGTATTGTTTGATATTATTGTGAGTGAGTGCTAAGACAAATGTAATGAAGTAACGCGCTGCAGCGTATTGTTAGATGTGTGAGAACGGTAATTTGGCAAGCAATAAACATTTTTGCTGTCTTGTTTCTTCGATGGTATATGTGCTGTTATTCAATGTTACAAATATAAGTGTTGAATTCGTATGTGAATTATGTGCCCCACTTCATAAAGACTGCAGCCACCATGCGGAAATAAAATCTTCAGTGCTTGCTCACTGAAGGACCAATTTCTTCTGTGTCTCATTCTCGACGCACTTTTGGCGTGCTTACACAACCACTCTGTAGGCGCCTCACTCCGAAGCCCCTGTCAACCCCCCCTCCCCCCTCGAGCCACGTTCTAGTTCTGCCCCCCCCCCCCCGGGAGGAAAATCGAAACCCTACGCCTCTGCTCGGGGTGTTTTAGAGCGCAGCTCTTAGGCGCCCGTTTCCGGCTAGAGCGGCGTCGCCGTCGGCGTAACCGCGCGGTGCATGATGGGTAAATTTGCCCACTAAATTTAGCGGAAAACTTTCCCCGCTAAATCTAGCGGAAAAGATTTCCCCGCTAAATCTAGCGGAAAATTTTCCCCGCTAAATTTAGTGCAAAATTTTCCAAGCTAAATCTGGCGGAAAACTTTCCCCGCTACAATTAGCGGAAAATTTCCCCCCTCCTCACAGGTCGCGTGACCGCCGGGCCACGTGACCCCCCGTGCCTTCCCCTCCTCCTCAAGAGCTGCCCTCTAATTCGGCGTTACAGGGAGTTGTAAACGGCTTTCATTTTTTAGAGCGCAGCTCTTAGGCGCCCGTTTCCGGCCAGGCGGCGTCGCCGTCGCCGTCGGCGTAACCGCGCGGTGCATGATGGGTAAATTTCCCCGCCAAATTTAGCGGAAAAATTTTCCCCGCTAAATCTAGCGGGAAATTTTCCCGCTAAATCTAGCGGAAAATTTTCCCTGCTATATCTAGCGGAAAATTTTTCCCGCTAAATCTAGCGGGAAATTTTCCCCGCTAAATCTAGCGGAAAATTTTCCCCGCTAAATTTAGCGGGAAATTTTCCCCGCTAAGTCTGGCGGGAAATTTTCCCGCTAAATCTAGCGGAAATTTTTCCCCGCTAAATCTAGCGGAAATTTTTCCCCGCTAAATCTAGCGGAAACTTTTCCCCGCTAAATCTAGCGGAAAATATTCCCCGCTAAATCTACCGGAAATTTTCGCCGCTAAATTTAGCGGGAAATTCCCCCTCTCGAGGTCACGTGACCCCACCTCCCCGAGGTCACGTGACCCCCCCCCCCTGTGCCTTCCCTCCTCCTCAAGAGCTGCGCTCTAATTCGGCGTTACAGGAGTTGTAAACGGCATTCACTTTTTACTATGGTTATTACATTGCAATTCGTATTACATGCCCACATTAAGCGATTATTGTGCAAGTCAATTTGTTGTCATAACTGAGTACTTCTTAGAAAGTTCCCCAAAAAATACAAGTAAAATACATTGGCTACAATGTATTTTTTCTTGTGTGCATTAGACTCTATACATGTAAACTCTAATCTAAAAACTATTGCACTCGCACTGGAAACATGTGACGAGTTTTACACATACTTTTAAGAGCTTTACAAGCTTATCGGTGAATATAATTTACACATTCAATCTAAGAAAATATTTTCAGTAAAAATAACACCGAAACTTTTCACAAACTTCAGGATTTCTAAAGAAATCAGTTGAGCGTAATATTCAAAGGCTGCGTAATTTGACAGTTTTCGGGCCCAAACAGTACGCATATAGTTTTCTCTATTTATTTTTGAATCCGTTCACATCTGACCATCAAACCGGGTGTGCGAGAACAGCTGCAAATCATTCGCGTATTCTAAGAAGAAAACTTAACCTCTGGTGCACATTATTAACCGATCTTTCATGGGCGGCCAAAGGGAGATGCAAAAAAATCCCCCCCCCCCGCCCTTGGTATATCGGGGTTATTGACGACGAGGTGCTTCGGTGGCGTACTCTTAGACCGTGGCTGTACAAAAGACAGTCTCCAGACACGGTCTGAGGCCTTCCTCTATATGACGCTCCGGCCACGTCGGTCATAAAAGACTGCCTCTTGTACGATGTGTAGACAATTGCAAGCATGGCTCTCACTGGTGCCCCATGTACATTATTGCGAACGTGCGCGTGAACGTAGCACTGGCAAGCTTGCTAAACGCACGCACTTGCCGCCCGACCGGAGAAATGGCGGCTGCCCAACTCGGTGGACGATTAGCAGATGCGTGAACGACAAGCACGATGGTATGTGTAATGAGTCCGCCGGAAGCTCGAAGCCATCGTGTTCATAAAACCAACACCGTCAAAATTGACAGTCTGAGTTACCGTTATTTTTGTCGATGAAAGCAGAAGTTAATACGACCAACGGACTCCGATCCTTCTAAAACATTATTCGTGACTCTAGCAACCTATAAGGAGTATTCAATGGCGGCCATAGCTGCGTGCGGAACTGCTGAGCGTGTGCTGATGGTGAGCTCACAGTTCTTTTGCAACGTGCATTCCTATAGCCTCCTATATACTGACAAAGCCTGGCAGATCGTCTCGAGAAGCTGCCGCCGAAATGAGAAAAGGTGGAGCAGGCAGACAACGGATGAGAGGAGAGCCACGTGACTGGCGCCCTGCTACGGCGGGACGCCAAACACACTTTTCCCCAAGCGAACAAGTATTTTTCGGGTCCTCGCCGCTGCGAAAGCTGTGCGCTAACGTCCAGGTTCCCAGAGAAATGGACTCTTCGATGCTCTGTGAGATCCTCGCTCTCCAAATCTACGACCGGGCACTCTATGGCTCAATCATCGAACTCCCAGAGCTTTGTAACTATTGGTGACGTGCGCGATCGAAAGCGTCGCTGTGGTTGGCCTTTCACGATTTACCGAATGCTGACTATGACGTCAGCAAAGGATTTCTCATCGGCGGAAATAAGAGGAACGTGCGAACTTCGATTTTCACGGTGTCGGCGGTGTTGGTTTCAGATCGCTATGACTTCCAGCTTCCGAACTGGCTCATCACAAACACCACCGAACTTGTTGTTCGCAAGGTAATGACGTCGCGAGAAGTAAACATGGGAGGGGGCCACAACATCTCGCCACTAGTAGAGGAGGCTATGGCATTCCACACCATCAAAATTGCCCGCCTTAGTGGCCTATTATTGTGATCGCGTTACTGAGCATGACGTTTTAGACAGCGCCCTCAAATATGGAGTCCAGGAGATGCCCCCTATTCGCCTCAAAAATTCGATCGGCACGGAGGATGCTGTGAAAAGCAGGACTACGCATCGTTTTCCACATACTTGGGGCAGACCGAATGCTATGAACGCGAGGCCGAAGCCATGGGAGGCGCAAAAACAGCGCTTGCGCTCTGGAATCGCCAAGCTCTCGTGCTCTGTACCCTTGCCCGTGTTCTGTGCCGTTCAGATTGAAAGCGTCGCTGTGATCGGCCTTCCACGATTAGAGGAATGCTGACTATGACGTTAGCAAAGGATTTCCCACCGACGGAAATAAGAGTAATATAAGAACTTCAATTTAGGCGGTGTCGGCAGTGTTGGTTTCAGAGCGCAATGATTTCAAGCTTCCACCGTGATAATTACAAACACCATCGAACTTGTTGTTCACAGGGTAATGACGTCACGAAAGGTAACCATTGGAGTGGCGCCACCAAAACATCTCGCCGCCAATAGAAGGGTTCGAGCATTCATTGGGAAGGATAAGAGGCAAATGAGGAGTCGCCACTGGCCGAAAGTGGGCTGGCGTGTTCCGAGGGTCCTTCACCAAGATTTGAATGGTGGCCAACCAGAAGCCGAAAATAGTACCTCGCGGTGGTCGCGAGAAACGAAATTAATAAATGCGTCGGAGTAACTCTTGGTGACTGAAATTATGGTGCCCGTGATGTTTCAATCACGGCCATCCAAAATCATGGTGGAAGAGCGCGACTAGCGGAACGATCGACATAATCCTTACGCCAAGCACCGAAGGCCGGGAACCTGCCGCCCGAGCGGTCACACTCTGTCCGATCAAAACAGAGTTCGAGTGGAACATTCGTTTCTTACATCGTTTGCATGATCATCGAAACATCACGTGCATCATATTTTCAACTGTGAAGAGATACTACATTTAACCAGTACGCTCTTATTAAAACTGGTTCTCGCTACCACCGCTAGGGGATTCTTTTTCGGCTTCTGGTTGGCCAAGAGAGAGCATGCCAAGCCCTCTATCTTAAAGCCTTTCTATCCTGGCAAAAGTGGCGCCATTCATTGTTGTAAAAATGCTCGAGGCACGTGCCGCGCTGCCACTTCTGGGAAATTCATGGAGTCAGAAATCTAGCTCAGTGCTGCGCTGTGCCGCCATGGTCTTCCCAAAGGCTGCACGCTGCGTGCCTCGTGCATCGACGCACCTTGCGCTACTTTTGAAATATGAAGGGGCTTTACTCTATCTGTGTCTGGTGCACGCCCTAGATCTGACCGCTCCTCCCATTGACCAAACTCTATATACACGGCTCTGGTGGATGATTTCTCTCTACTCGTATTGTGGACAGATAAAATCATCCCGTGTCTCATAAAAAAAAAAAAAAAAACATGGGTAAACAAGAGCACGCGTTCTCTAAATTCAATCTGAGTAGTCTCGGGGCAAATAGGCGTTTCCAAAAAGGGCTCCTGGCCGGTTTCATTTTAAGTGTTCGTGAGTGCGCATAGCGCGTGATTTGCTCGCTTTACGAAGTAACCAACAGGCGCGTGCTGGGTCGAGGAGATCGCACGCTGGGCTTGAGGACCCGTAAATATTGGAATTGTACGTTGGAGTTGCCACTATCGGGCAAATATAGAGGTCCGGAAACAAATCGTGTCGTGCCATGTGCAAGCTCAACGCGCAACGCTCGGGTTTCAGCAGGCAAGCATAGGGCTCAGAATGGTTTGCCGCAATTTTTATTCGCCACAAATTTCAAACTTGCGGCACTATGTTGGCATAAAGGAGCTTCCTGAGCTTCGGCCTTCTTCGTGGAAGCAATTAAAGTACTGTCTATTGTCCTTCAACTACGGTGTTGATGAACGTAGGCAAAACTGGAGTCGCGAATAGCTCCATTTTGCTAATCTTGACTTGCCACAGCGACGCTTTGGCACCCCTTCTCGCCCCCCCTCCCTCCGCCACTTGAAGGAGGTTATGCTGAGACGCCTATGAATCCTGTCTAAGTATTATAAACAAGAATGGCACAAGAAGGATTCCTTGAGGGACTTCAGACATAATTCTGTCAGTTGTTGAGGTATAATTATTAAGCTAACAAATCTTGCTCAATATTACGAATATGATTTAGAGAGTTTGAGCGCCAATTATTCAACTCCATAGGGCGCCAATGTTTTAAATATTATAATGTGGTTGTTTGAGATGAAAGGCCTTCGAAACATCAAAGGTAGTACCATGCCTAGGACATGCCCTTTATACGTATATATATATATATATATATATATATATATATATATATATATATATATATATATATATATACCAGGGTGTCGAACCGGAACCGCGAACCGGTATTTTTTCAGGAACTGAACCCGAACCGATATATTTATCGCGATGAACCCGAACCGGAACTGAACCGGAAAAAATGACGGTTACCGGCTCATGTCCAAACGGTTCGGCCACGCGCTGTTGACAATGAATGTGCTATCAATGCCATTTGTTTTTAAGTGCCGTCAACCAGAGTGTCGAACCGAAATTTTTATCGGTTCGGTTCCGGTTCGGGTTCACGGATTTCGGTTCAGCTCCGGTTCAGTTCCGGGGAGCGAAAAATAACGGTTCGAACCGGTTTGAACCGGTTCGAACCGGTTTGAACCGCTAAACTGAGAATATGTTTTCCGCGCTCCTTTGGCAATAGGCACTTTTTCTAGAGTGAAACGAGTAACTATATAGCTTTTTATCATTTGTTGAATCCCCCTTTTTTTTCAGGTACCAAAAATGAATTGAGTTGTTTAATTTCGATGAAACAGTAAAGGAAAAGCTAGATTAACATATATGACTCAACATCTATTTCTTTTTACCCCAGTCGCACATATTTTACCTGAATCTAAAGGTTATCAGTCTGGTGGGTCGTCTAAAATGCGCGTGATTAGTAAACCTTTGCGTCGCAATATTAAAAGTCGAGTCCTACTGTGCTCTTTTACTTAGAAATTAGTTAGTGCATACAATCATGAAATGGGCACGTTTTCGCCATATATATTCTGAAAACTAGATAATAAAATACGTTTCACAATATAAATGATGACGATGCAACCGAGCTTAAAGCAATAATATTTTCGAAATGTCAGGAGAGTTTCAGGACAAACCCTTTCAGTCTACCTTTTATAGAAACTCTGAGCGGCAAGCACAACGCTTGCTTTCCTGATCAATATTGTTTACACTCAGCGCCGTGATGCAGGCGAATAAGAATGCAGAAAAAAGTGACCTTCGTATTCAGTGCGGATATGACCTAAAATAGAGCGCATTGAAGTGCACCTTTTCGACATAGCTTTGCGTTTGATGTTTGTTCTTGACAAGATGCCGGTCAATTCAATTTGTAAATAAGCATCACCCTTGCTAATTGGTGATTTGTTGTTAAATACAACAAAGTGGTATTTCATAGTCTACTCGACATTAAAGCTACTTAATTCGTCACTTTCTGACGGTCTGCGTGCGCAGTCGTCATAGTTCTGCCACGCGCCACTGTGTATGTACTTTGTTTTCATCCAGCCCACAGACACATAAAATTGTTCATCATCAAATAAAAGAACAAACAGACTTCTATATGTTTGAGAAGTTGAATATGCGTCAGGAACACAAGTTATTTAAATCAGATTCAAAATGAAAAAAAAAGGCATAAGTTTCTCCCAAATCACTTATGCACGTGCCTCTCGAGGATAAAAACGCCGGAAAAGATTTGCAGAGCATATATCAGATAATTTGTAGGTGCATTAACTTATGATATACCTCTTTATGGTGATAGGCCCTTTATTTATGTTGTCAAGTGTTCAGGTAGTAAGAAAATATTTGTTATTGTCATCAATAAATTTGACTGTATGAAGTTCACATAACCGCTTCAGACCGACATGGGAGGACGAAACTCAAAAATACGCCATCTGTTGAGTCTGCGGAACGTGCTTATTTGTTCGCTGTTTGGCAGTGTGAAACACCAGGTCGCGGGGTATGCCAAGAAGAACTGTGTGCTCACGTTATAGATCTGAAGGCAAATGCACGAAATGTGCAGAGAGAGAGAGATAATAAATTATATTCTTCTGGATAATGCCATCCACGACGCCTTACTGCAAAAAGAACTATATAGGGATGCATGTTTTAAACGTAAACACGTTTAACGGAACTCCGTCTGGTTGGGTCAAAAAGTTGAGAAATGCAGACCTTCACAAACCAAGTCCTGAACATTTAGTGGCCCGACGTTTCAATAGGTCGGGCTCAATAGGTCGACAGCCACTTAACCGTCGGCGTGTGTAAACGGACTAGGGCACTTGAAGAAGAAAAAGTGAGTGAAGCAAACGACACACCGTAGATAGAAAAGAAGCTGCTGCTCTCCACGTGCGAATAGTCCCCCTTGATAAAATTTAAAAAAAAATCGGTTTTGAAACGTCAGATTTTTTACTGTTCAGGACTTGGTTGGTTATGGTGCGTATTTCTCTAGTAGAGATGCGTGTAATGACGTTCCTAATTACACATAAATATCGCAAAAAACAGACAATATATTTCTAATTTAAATCACATTAGGACATCCGATTGCACGAGCTCGAAACTTTGCAGAATACTGTCTTGGGAGGCTAAAATGATATTTGGTTTTACGGGCACTTGTTTTGTGGCCTGATTTTACAACTCCGTGTTTTATCAGTCATGCGCGCTCTAACATTTTATGAGGCTGCAGCATATCATCGCGAGACTGCTATATATACTGCACAACTTTACAATTTGGACATCCCCTTGGACATCCCCTATTTGGACACCGTAAAGGGACGAAGAAAACCAAATGCTACTTCGAACGGCGTGCCTATCAATGTCAAACATGAGCGTTCAGTGACGACATTGGTCTAGAACGTCGGATAATGATGACATAGAATTCTGGAGGTAGAACTGGCTAAATAGGCGCAAAGTACCCCTTCTGATCCTTTCAAGCACGTGACTCTCACTTATATATTTGCTTGGAACACCCGTAAATTGGTGGGGCGCTCATATCATCATAACTGGATGTTAATTTCCAACACTTAGGAAGATCGCACATGGTTGTTTCACGCTCTTGCCGTTTAGATTCTCTATTGGCTCAGACCAATAACGTCATCAACAAAAGAAAATGCGATCAAAATTCTGAACCTCTTTCAGCTATTATGTTCAAAATACGCAAGATTTCTTGTTCATTTTATGTTTAATGTGTTGCTAGAGTCCCAGCCACTAATTCGAACGAAAGCAATGCAAATTTTAAAAAAAATGGCCAGAAACGCTTTGCATGGCCCCTTCAAGTCCAGATGCAGTTTATTCTACAAACAAACACTAAGATTTTGGCTAGGTACAAAGATAAAGTGTCGCGAGAATTACACGAGGCATATGAAATTAGGACCAGGGAGAAGAAATGTATGTGACACGTCCCTATCTTTATCTACAAATGAGTTTTAATTTTTGAAGCGCGGGCTGAGCAGATAGGGTAAACAGGGTTTTTGTGGCTATATAACGTGTGAAGTTTCAATAAACTGCAGTTGAGAGTGTGCCTTGTCCTGTTTCCCTTCGTCTGTGTCCCTGTATTTTTTCGGCGCTTTTTGTTTGCAATGAACCAACTGGCCCAAATCTCCACTTTACTATGCTACAAGCACGAGCCTTTGGTCCCGACCACTTGCACTGCAGGAGCGCGCGTGCTTGGACGCTGAAAGCCCGGAGCTCGCTTTTTTAGTTTCTGATACGCTCACACTTAAAGTGAAACGGAGTATTGTGTTGAGAACATCAGATTTCAACAGAAAACTGAACTGTTTAACATGGTTTGCACGTGACATCATCGCACTATATGTGAGTGGTCAGAGATTTCTTTTTGCTGAGAAAATCAAGCCCGAGGTGCAAAATGCACACTGCAGAAGGTTCGCGCTCAGTGCAACTGATGCATTCAGAAACCAAAAAATATTTTGTCTTGATGCAGCGTCGTGAGGAACGGCGCGAGCGTCTGGCACCCCGAAAACGCGCTTTCTGGCAGGAGTGGTTTCGCAAACGAAGTAATTTTGCAGGATCACGCTGTCTGCTCTGTGCTGAAGATGCGGAGCAGAGGAACCTTTACAACACAGTAGGTTTTTAACCCTCCCCCCCCCCCCCCTTTTTTTTTTTCATTTGACGACGCTCCTCCAGAGAATACTTTTTTATTTCTGAGGGACTCAATCCTTTGTTTGGGGGTGCCAGTTCGACAATTATATTTCTGTCATTTGTTAGCACCAATTCTTCATTTCTTTTATTTTGCATCCAAAAACTGTGAAGTTTAAACAAAACTGCGAGAATTTGAGCGGCTGCCGACTTTCGGCTGTCCCTCAAAGGCCACTAGAATCTTTCTTTTCAGGTATCCCTGCCGTACACACTTGTAGTTCTATTTATCATCAGATTAATAAGCTATATTCAGTCTTTTCAATGCTTCTACACTCGGGGACAACTTTCTCAGACAGTTCAGCAACAACGAAAACATCTTTGAGTGCCTCAATGATGTGTACATGTAAAATAGTTCATGCAACGATTTTTGCACTTTCAGTAAATACCGCTAAGAGGTAATCCCTGACGTTGATAGCTGGCAAAAACACCCATCAGTTTTCCTCTCTGCTCAACGGCAGACGCAGAAAAAATAAAGGAAAGAAACAGCTTTCCCCTCCTCAACTCACTATGAGAACAGGCGGCAATGTGATCTGACGCTAATTGTATACCGCCAGTGTTCATCATAGTCATGCGCTGGGGTTTGCAAAGAATAAAGCACCGGTTGAGATCTAGGCTTTATTAGAGTTCGGCTATTCTCATCTTTGATTGAACACGAGCCAACACGAATCTTCGGCGATGCTGATTGCCAAGAACCCGAGCACTCGGCTCAGGCTCATGACAACCGAGTACGTCACGGTGTCGCATGACTCGTGGTGAAAAGTCGTGATGGCTAATGCCCCTGAATAAAAAAGGCAGCGACATCTTCTCCCTCCTCCTCTCACGCAAACACCTTTTATTTTTATGTGTTGCTTTTTTACACCCGCGCGTCGACGGTAGCGCCGCCTGGTTTGGCCCAAGATAGCAGGCGTCATTCTTCAAAGGATGTCGCTACTTTTCTGTGTAAATGGGCTTTAGTGATGGCATGTGACGTCACGGTGTCAACAACGCTAATACATCTATATTCCGTTGCAATTCAAGAAGGTAGGGCGAGGGAGAAGAAGGCCGGGGAGGAAGAAGCAGACGAAACGTTAGAGAAGAGAGGGGAAATTGACGTTCTGAATTTAACTCGACTTGGACGCGGTGAGTAATGCGACTACGCCACGGGGCCACGTGACGTGACATTATTTGACAGCATGTCTTGAAACCATGACGTCACGTGACCACGTGACACACGATTAATCGTAGTGCCAATACAAAAGCGCCACGAAAACCCACAATTTCTTATACATTGCAATTCGGTTTATGACAATTTGATCACTACATAGAAATGCAGCTGCCAATTTTTACTTCTCAAACACTCATTTTGTAATAAAAAAAATTACCGTGAACCGTTTTGAACCGGTTACCGTTATATTTTTTTCCGGTTCAGTTCCGGTTCAGTTCCAAGATGGCGGCGAAGATTTCGGTTCGGTTCAGTTCCGGTTCGGCTAAAAATAACGGTTCTGTTCCGGTTTTCGGTTCGGTTCGGTTCCGGTTCGACACTCTGCCGTCAACTGACACACACCTCGCTTACATATTTTTCTTCTCCACTCAGTCTTAGGAATATAAACGCTGCATCCATGAATCTTGACAAACGCTGCATCCATGAATCTTGACATAGGAACCAGTATTGCGCTGGTCGCGGCTTGCACGGAAGAAAGAGAATTGGAAGGCTGTGCAAAAAAAAAAATCGCGTCACGGGATTTTATTTTCCTACAATCTCGTAAATCCTAAATGCTGCTGTGTGCTCATTTCATAACACGTTTCTAGAACGCGCGAGTTCTTGAAGCTTGCTTCATCGGAATGAGAAAAGAAAAGGCTGTGGAGTTTGATAATGTTTGAGGGAGAGAAAGAAATTTTATTTACAGTTGAAATGAGCATTCATGAATTATATCTGCTCTTCGCTGCCCCAACCACCGGTCAGAGTATATCGAGCTATGAAGTGTCAAGATTTACATGCCGTATTTTTTCGTACCGGAAACTCGATAAATGCGGGGGAAAAAAACAGGGATACAAACCCTAGTCGCTCGCGGAGAAGCGAAGCTGCGCGCACTTTCGAATTTGACAAAGGATCTGCCGAGCTTCTGTTGCTTCCGTCGCCTGCCCAGCGTAGTCATGGGACTCAGGCGGGCGCGTGCGCTCAAACCAACGCTCAGCAGACGCTGGAGTTAGCGCCCGTGACAGACAGCCCTGTCATCAGACAGTCGTTGTTTGCCGCTTGCATTGGCTACAGGCTTTTATAAACGTTATGCACTACTAGTTTCGACGATGTATCCCGTTTCGTATGTGCTGATTTCAGATGTTTTATTTGTAATTTATTTTGATGTTGCAATTTGTCATTTATAATTTCCGAACCGGTTCGCGGATCGAATTAATCGAACCGGAACTGAACCGGAACAAAATAAATTTACCTGAACCTGAACCGTAACCGAACCCGTATTTTTTTCGGTTCGACACACTGATATATATATATATATATATATATATAATTTTTTAATTGTGATTTTTTTGCAGTGTTGTTTCGGTTGATTAATCTTTAGAAAGCCGTGTTGAAAGCCGGAAAGTACCGAATGTTTTTTAGGTAACAAAGAAGGATGTGGTGCATTATTTTTTCGTATCTTTGAAAATATAGATTTAGAAAGTTCGTCTATAGCGTCAAATATATTTGTAACACCGATCTCGAATAAAAGTGCAACCTTGACAACTTGCACTTTATTCGGCATATCAACAACAGAAATCACTGTCTGAATTGCGCTAAGTTAATACAGGCCTAATTATTTCAAGGACGTACCAGATTGTTTCAGTGCTAAATAGGCAAAAAGTCGAAACCTTTGTAATTAAACTTCTAAACACAACGAAATCTTCTCTCTCATCTGCGGGACTTCAAAAAATATAGTGTATACATTCGCGCCTAATAAAGCTTCAAGTATCAGGTTCAGTTCGTAACAGCTCAATGACATTTGCAATGCTAACTAAGTAACGACGAAAACCATTCAACAAAGAACAGCCAGAAAATATCTCTCTTCCGCAGATGATTTCTTCTAAAGTGCGGCTTTCAGTATTCGTTTGGATCGCTTTATTAATTCTTAATTTCCCAACAGTATGATTGTCTGCTTGTTAGGAAAATTGGCACCGATCTGTTTTTATTGATTGCGAGTACCAGAAAAGGGCTTCTGGCCGATGCAATTTTCAGCGCTCGAGCGTTTGGAACTTGCTTTGCTCGCTTTCTGAAGTGGCGTACATGCGTGCTCTAGGCTGTGATTTTATAAACACTGGAATGGTGTAGTTCTGGCGACAAGATGTTTCAGTGGCGCCCCTTATGGTTGCTACCCGTCACCTCACAACCAGGATTGCAATCCTGGTTCTGAGGCGTATCGCTTGCTAGTGGCATACCACTAGCAAGCGATATGCCTGATGGCTCGTGTAATAAGCACGGTGGAAGCTTGGCATCATCCCGTTTTTAAACGAACACCGTGACAGTTGACAGTCTGACTTTACCTTATCTCCGTCGATGAAAACGGGCTTAATCAAAATGAGGACGTCACAAGCGTTTTCTCCAATCGTGGAAGGCCGACCGCAACGCCGATACATGGCTTGCGCGTGATGTCATCATATTACCGCGCGCGCAGCTGGGCAAGTAGCCAGCGCGGCCATGGCCTAACGGTTATCGCGCTCTCCTTCCACGCAGAAAGCCAAGGTTCGATTCCTGGCCGCGGGTACGCATTTTTGTTGACTCTAACATGAGCGTTCCGGTTAGGGTGCCTTCATGTGCGCTTTTGCTCAAGGGTGGAGTCATCCGGCCATTTTGTCCCCACACTTTTATTTTCCTTTTTTGTTCAGAGGCGCGTGAAAGAGCGTGTCCCTGCACGCGTCTGTGGCACTGACTGTGCTATGGCGACATTTGTTTTCGTCGATTTCTTTGTATTTTCCCCGTGAGCGCGTGCTGTCGGCATCGGGTACTACAAAGGGTGGCATCACCCTAAACAGAAGGACATTGAGGCACCCTAGTTCTGGTAAATGTGAGAACCGTGTTGCTAATTCGAGGTTAGAACGTTCTACACGCCGAAATTTCTACGCTGATTGTTCCAGAAGCCCACGCGTGTGAAAAGCTGCTCCGCGTGGCAAGCCGGAGTCAGTCTCGCTCCAGCGCTCGATCCTGCTGTTTCGTCGATATCGACGCTTGCGACGCTAACCTACTTCCATTTTGTTTTGGCAACAAGTTCGCCTCATTAAACGTTTAGTTTCTTCAGTTATTCTTCGTCTCATTATTTGTCTTTCGTGACAATATGACACCTACTTGTTTTTTGTTCATTCATTCATTGAAACGTATTTATTTAACGACCAAAGAAGTGGGCAGTTGTTTTTGCTGAAACAGGCATATTCGGGGATGCGAAATGTATGCTGCACGGAGGTACGCACGCAGCAGCGGGGTCATCCCATGGCGCTCGATGCGACGTCAGTGCGAGCCATCTGGAGCGGAGGTCTTTCTATCCACCATCTATTGGAAAGGAAAGAGATGTTCCCTAGGCCCGGTCCCGTGCTCGGAGGCTGGCGCAGCTGCCGTTCGGCGGCTCGGCGTGATCAGTCCTGCCCGCACCTCGAGGCACAGGAAATGATCGCGCCGCGGTGCCGAGAGCAGGAGCGCGCCCACGAGGCGGTATACGCCGCGGACAGGAGCCGAGCTCGGTGAAAGCGCCGCCGTCCGCTGCAGCGGAAACAAGAAACAGCGCCGCGCGATAGGGACTGCCGTAACGACGCCCATTTAGCGAATATCGTAAATAAGAGGCCGATAAAGGCGGCGTAAACAGTCGCCTCGTTTATCGTCTTCTCCCGGTGGAGGCAGTCGTGGCGGCTGCGGTGTGCCTCTCGGGTCGCCGGTAATGCGAACCGAGCCCGACTGGACGCGGGTGCGCGGGACAGCTGGGCTCCGTTTCTCTTGCGATGGGCCGTGACGGACGCTGGGAGCCACCGGAGCCAATCCACGGTGCGGAGGGTGTCACGTGAACTTTCGGTTGGGAGGGCCGACAAGCGGGGCGTCTAGTCACGTGGCACGCGGGGAACGCTGGATTGGCTCCACGTTGCTCGTCCGCTCCGGTACACCCTGAGGTGGAACAAAGTGCGACGGAGGCCGCTTTGGCTATGGCGAGACGAGGGACGAAGAATGGAACAGACTCGTGGAAACAATGTTTTGCTTTTCTTTTGTTTTCTCTGTTGTTGTTTAGTCCTCGCCCTGACTTGTGCGCGAGTTCGACAGGTTGCTTCGGTAGAGTACGCGCGCTACTGGCAGTGGCAGACGATAAGAAGCCATTTCGGCGATACGTTGAGAGAGATAGCTGGGCGAAGGCTGGTTATTGTTCCGGCGACCATTCACCGTTTCGGCATAAAGAGAATCGTAGATTGTAAAGTCAATTTCTTATTTGCTTTTTTTTTTTTCTTGCTCTTGTTGTTTTGTTATCGGGAAAACCGTTTCGTATAAGTCAACGCTTCATTTCTAAGCTCTTTCGGTAACGTGCATTTTAAGGATTTTCTAAAAAATATCACTTGCCGAATTAATTTTTTTTTTTTGGGGGGGGGGGGGGGGGGGGGTTGTCGTGAAGAATTGTTTTTACACAGGGCATGGCTTTCATTTTTTTTTGTTCCTTGGCATACTCCAAGGACGTTGAGACGAAAGAGAAGAGGATGAGTATTATGGCCACTAAGCATGTTCGTCGCTTCGGAAAGCGAGCAAATCACGCGCTGTATGCACGAACTCTGAAAATGGAACCAGCCAGGAGCCCTCTTTTGGAGAGACCTATAGGTTTAACTTGTATATTACTCATCTCCCTTTGCAAAACAATCTAACAAACCGACCAGAGAAGACTGACATATTCCAGGTAAGTTCAAATGCTGTCTAGGGTACCACACATCCACATGAGACAGAAGTCACGTTCTTAAGTTGCCTACTTAAATATGTAGTGTCCTCCTGTGGCGATAGCATAAACATCACTTTATCGGAAGCGTGATTTGTTTTCAGAAGTAGAAAAGAAACACGTCAAGTTTATTCGATTCAATGTTCCCTTTTTTAACTAGGCACACATATGGGCAAGTTGAAAATGAATTGTTAGGAACTGTAACTTGTGCAGTATTACGTTGTTGTTGTTGTTGTTGTTGCTGTTGTTGTTGTTGTTGTTGTCGTCGTCGTCGTCATTATTTGTCGTTGTTGTTGTTGCTGCTACTGTTGTTGTTATTGTCGTTGTTGTTGTTGTCGTCGTCGTCGTCGTCGTCATTGTTGTCGTTGTTGTTGTTGCTGCTGTTGTTGCTGTTGTCTGTTGTTGTTGTTGTTGTTTTACGACGCTGAAGATAACAGTCCGTCAACTAAACTTTGTTGTGTGGAGGTTTATATAGCTGTACGTTAGTCTGAATTAAAAGGTGACCTGATATCTCGCTGTAGTTTTGCAATTTTTTAATGCGGTTCGACTGCTGATCTGGAGCTTTTAACGTTCGTTCCGCAGTAGTTAATATACGAAGGCAATCCGTATATCGCCCGTTCATGTCGACATTGGCAGCGATTTGAGTTATTATAGCCCCTGACAGTTCGAGGGTCCTTAAGATACAAAAACAAAATTGCAAAATCATTTATTTTTTAAAGCTTGCAATTTTGAAGTCTTTACAGCCCAGAGTACCTTCTTACAGAAAAGTATTACTCAGTTCAATCTCTAGCAATTCTTAAAGCACCCAACTGCAAGTCTCAGGAACCATCATTTAAAGCAATGAATCTCAGCAACTGATGTTTCCGCGGACCCCTTGTGGATCAGCGGAGATGATGGAGGACCCCGTTCGTGGTGAGGGGAAGGGAAAGTACAGGTTAATTGTGATGATGATTTAATAAATGAATAGAACTAAGTGCTAGTGTGAGGAAGACGTCTTTATTGACATATGCACGAAAAACTCATCTTAAAATTGGAACGTTTCTTCTCAGCGCAGAAATGACAACTTTTATTGCCGGATTTTACTGATGAGCTGGGCTTCGTGGACCCCATTTTAAAAACCACTGATTTAAAGCATTTGAGATACTTCGAGAGTGCTTTTCTAGCTTTGACATTTTTGTCAGGCAATGCCTTGCGGAGGGTTGGACAATGTTCTCATAAATGGTTTCAATACCCTTGATACTGTTGTTTTCTGCAGTAACTGGACTACATGCTAAGGTTCTGCGTGTTGCCCTATATTTAACATATAAAGGTAAGTCGCTGGAAATTACAACAATTGGTGTCATCATTTATTTCCTTTCAAAATTGTCATTTTATTAATATTAAATAACATAATTTTATAATTATTTCGTTAACTTTGAGATGTAGAGTGGGGCTCGAAAATTCACATATGTAGTTAAAAAAAAGTTTTATACAAAAAAGCCACCCTAACAACCCGTAAAAAAATCTCACTTAGTTTACATTTTGTTGCAATATCTTTCTTTGGAGAAAATATATTTCAAATCTAAATGCAGATTCAACAACAGCCTTAGAAAATGCACTTTTGTCCTGAATTTGAATGGTATATATGAATGAAAGAGAGAAAACTTGTAGGACCCCTACCCCCCCCCTTTTTTTAAGAAACGCGGGGGGGGGGGGGGCTTAATGTGTCTTGCTTCGTGATTGGTTCTTCAGCTTGCGTATCGTCTAATGCCTCAATCTCAATCGACAGCGGGCGTATGACGTCACGGATTTGCGCAGCAGCCAACGCTATTAGGTTAGCTCAGTTAGGGAAGTGCTCATAGACGCTGTTTGCACGAGCAGTACCCCCATCACTCACGACGACTCGCCACCCGTCGATCGACGCGCCGGACGGCTCTATGGTAACTGCAGTATATTCTGCGGAATACGTACGTTTCGAAGAGCAAAGCCTAGATCGCGTTCCACCGCACTCTATGGAACACACAGTTATAAAACGAAAAACTAGATGGCGCTTCAAACGACTGGAGGCGTACTGAAGTGAGTGAGGGGTATCCCCTTCCGCGGAGTTCCACAACTGCGGTAATCTAGTAGCGTTGGCAGCAGCCGATAGATAGCGTACCGGAACGAACCGGAACGCGATAGACCTTCTGCCCTCCCAGTAAGGCATCGCGTGAGGTAAGTGACGCCATCCGCCATTAATGTGAGACGTCTCCCGCATCGGGCGTAGCTTCGAGCGATCTCGCGAACACCATGTCTATACAACTTCTGCTTCTTGTCGTGGACATTCCCAATCGGTTTCGGTGTGATGACCTCCAATCAGTGGCGTAGGCAGGCGGGGGGGGGGGGTTCGGGGGTCGAAATATTCCTCCCCCCCTTCCGAAATGCCAAAGCTACCCCCCCCCCTCCCTCCGGTGCCCGCACTGGGCCCGCTTGCTACCCTGCTCACGCAGTCGGTCTTGCACGGGGCACGGAGCAAAGGGGAGCGCGGACTATCTCCAACTTATATGCTTTCGGGAGGAATGTTTGTAAGATAGAATATGCTCAAATAAAAAAAATAGTCAATATTTTTTTCATCCATGTTTATTTGATGGGATGCGAAACTTGATCTCAGATATATAGAGAACGGATATTTTGAAACATTTCTGGTGCGAAGGATATCAATTTCAAGTCTAAGTATAACAAACTATCCTCACTGAAATACATAGCTAAATCAAACCAAAGTGAACATAATAAACACACACATGGCGATAACATAAAACAATGTCAGTGATTTAAGGAATATTAAAGGAATTGTAAAAACAATTGCACTGTAAACAACGGGTGGCGCTGCGTTCACGCACACCTTGTGTACTCATCAGAATTACGAGCTTTCAACTAGAAATTCCAGCGAAGAAAAAGGTAACCCTGACTAGTTATTTCAGAAAGCAATTTACAGGCTCTCTTGGTCATTTCGTTTATGCTAAGCGCCTACATATTAAGATGCAGCCACCTGCGTTCACGGTAAAGAATATCCAGGACGTCTACCGCTTGAACTTCAAAGTCGTGGTGAACATTAAAAAGCACTAGACCGGGCAGTCGCTCATTCGAAGTGGACGCTCTCAGGTATGTTTTCGACCGTCGTAGTGAAGAAACGAGCACTCAGCTTCTGCCGTTGTTACGAGCAGAGTCGCTAGGATCTTGAGGAGACGATCGACGTTTGGGAATAGGGCCTCCGGACAGAGGGCGACCGCCTGTAGCGCGGACGTGACGGGCGTTTCAAGTTTCTTCCTCTTTCAATGGGCGCCTAAAAGTTCCCTATTTTTAGTGAAGTTTCGCTTGCTTCGTGAAATTTCCCTCCATCGAGACGCGAGTCTCGACGGTCGCTAACGGATGCGATGAAGTCCGTCTTGCTTTCTGCTTTGCATCTCGAGGTGGCATCCAATGCAATTCGTTATTAGATTATTCTTTTCGTTGCACGGAACATCAGAAACTCCGAAGAGCCTTCATACTCTCACTACGCATAGGCGCAAGGGTATTCAGGTTCGTTTCCACGTTCGGCGTGTGGTTTGCGTGTTTGTGTGTGGTGTGTGATGTCATTTCTCCGAGTGACGGAACGACCAGTTCGGACTGACAGCTTTTCATTGCCCCGAGGATATGCCACTGCTGCCTTTGGACCACACTGAAAGACAAAGCGGCCTAGCAAAATAAGACACTCTTTCCTTCGGCATCTCGTTCTGCAGCACGAGTTTGTTAAACCATTAATAGATAATAGATTTTGGTTTTGTGATGGTTCAGAATTACCCTCGCCCTATATATTGGCCCCTAGTGTTTGTGCGAGGACGGTTGCTCTGATTTTTCGGCGTCGATAACTTTTTTGTTGTTGTTGCTTTATTTCTTTTGACAGTATAGTCTGCCGGTAACAGCCAGGCGGCGCCAGTATAGTGAGAGCCCAAGGTTATACCCTGTCTTGGTGTAACTTGGAAAAGGGTGAACGATAACCCTACATTGCGTGCCGACGGCTTCGATATCTGCTACGTATACGAGCGCAACGCACACATATTGGATTGGAGCATGATGCAGCGCAAAGCCTGATACTTCTTCGCAGTAAAAGCGCACTCCGGTGATGTGTAGTCACGTTTCGATTGGCCCGCCAGGCCGCAGCTTCCGCCGTACTTGCATGTTATGCGATCACGGCTTCCTGGCCTACCCAGTATTTCTTGCTATAGGGGCGCCACCAGAGTAATAGCTCACGTTTGAACAATGCAGCTGCCACTCCCAGGCATACCCAATGTTTCTTGCTTCAGTCGCTAGATAGCGCCAAACCAAACAGAATTGGAAGTTCCCTATGGACCAGTGTCCGAAATCCCGGCCCCCAGCGATTAAAATGTGAAATAATAATCTCGAGAGCAGGCTACTGTGAAGAGAGGGGCCGCGCATTAAAACAAGGTTTTTGCTCTTTACAGCACTCTTGGCATTGATGTTGTTCTTGGAGCTTCGTGACAATGCCTTTCCGACGTTCTTGCACTACGATATGTTCGAAGGTTTCTAAAAAGAAAATTGAGTCTCTCAAGAAAGCACAGCCCCTTCCCCTTTTTTACTGTGTCATTGCGTTAGCATAAACAAATATGGCGGCACCCATGTAACAGAGCATACACATGGTCCATAGCTATCCTTGTGTATTGTCAGGCCTTCACGCGTTGATAATGCAGTGCTAACTCAAAAAGCAGGGGGAGTTGTGTGCTGTGAGGAAGCTTTTAAAGTTGGTGGGCCGCAACTACGACGACAGTCGAACAGTGAGCCACCACGCCCGTATTCCTGTAAATGAAGCCTGCTCCATTTTCAAAAATGACAAAATGACAATGCAGCTTTACCCGTTTTATCTTAACAGCGCCTCGCGAATTTTCGCGCGGGCGACCGTACCTCCGTGCTCACCCTTCGTCGTTTAAGGGGGGGGGGATTCATGCCTTTGAACCTCTTCTGAAATAAATTCCTGGCTACGCCACTGGCTCCAATCATTCGCACATGAACTCCGGGATTCACGAGATTCCCATAATCATGTGTGGCGAGAACAACATTTGAAGTCCCAAAATCTGTGTACGAGGATGTCGTAACTACATAAGTTACTTCAGTTCAGTTACCACAAGGGGCTCCTAGCAATCCAAGAACACGAAGAACTCGGAGCGCTACACGCGCCCTCCAAAGGAGCAGAAGGCTATTGAAACTTCATAAACCATATTCCTCACACACTCCACTCCCGAATGAAGAAAAACTTGTTTCGATCGTTCTGATAAACCCGGGGAGCCCACGAGCGTGTCGCGCGTTTAGCGGAACCGAAACCACCGAAAGCTCTCCGTGATCGTAATAAATCATAAAGCCCTTACGCGTAACGCAGGCAAAAGATATTGGGCTCTTCGGGTTTATGCAGAATGAACGAGGCAAATTTAAATGTTTGTGTGTGTGCGTGTGTGTTTGTGTGTGCGCTTGCGCGTGTAACGTTATTTGGTATTGCTTTTCGTAACGCACTTCCTTAACGCTAGATAGCGCCTATATAGTCGGTGACAGGTTAACAATTCAGTGCGTGTTCCGCCTCCAGTGTGAGTTTTCTGCCTTTGATAACACTTCGCACGCGCAGTCGAAGAGCGGCGGAAGACATCAATATTTGTTTAGCTGGAGTCTGAGCGTGGACTCAATCCTTAGCTCGTCACCGACTATAATTCTCTCCTATAAAATATTCTACGCAAACAAAATGATGTTCAACTTGTAGAGCATCGCGTGTAGTGCATCTCTCTTCTCAAAGTCTCCGAAAACTTTATTTATTGTGCTCATTGTCAGCCGGAATGCGTTCCTCGCCCCACTTTAGTGCTCTCCTCGGCGGTGGTTGCCCCTTCGCAGCTCCATATGGCTGACAACCGGAACCGGATGTCAGCGTGTACACTCGACGCTTATCGTCGCTGAGCGGACGGGAGAACGTCACGCGGACAACTGAAAGGGCTTCGATACACCAGCCTGTTTATCGCCCGCCTCGTCATTTCCGCTAATTCTGCCGCCGCGGTGGACGTGATGCGAAGGGCTTCGTGTGTCGTTGACTCTGCTGTTGATCCCGCGAAGCACGCCGGAGGGAACATCAAAAAGAACTGCGCAGCCCGAAAGCGGTGTATATTCCGTTTCACGTGAAGTCCGACGATAGTCAACGCCACGATTTCATTAACCCAATTCAGCTGCGCCAAAAATCAATTGTCACAACACTCGTTTTTTTTTCTTTTTTTTTTTTAGAGCGCAGCTTTTAGGCGTTTGTTTTCGGCCTGAGCGGCGTCGTCACCGCCGTCGCCGTCGCCGTCGGCGTAACCGTAACACGTCGGCGGAACGCGTCGGCGTGACACGTCGGCGTGACACGTCGGCGTGACGCGTCGGCGTCGCCGTTGCCGTCGGCGTAACCGTAACGCGTGGGCGTAACGCATCAGTGTCGTCGTCACTGTAACCGCGCAGTGCATTATGGGAAACGTCCCATAATGCACCGCCCAGGGAAACGGAAGGGAAGGGGAAGAGGGAAAAAAATGAAAGCCGTTTACAACTCCCTGTAACGCCGAATTAGAGCGCAGCTCTTGAGGAGGAGGTGAAGGCATGGGGGGGGTCACGTGACCTCGGGGAGGGGGTGGTCACGTGACCTCGAGATTTAGCAGGGTAAATTTTCCGCTGCGGGGAAAATTTTCCCGCTAGATCTAGCGGGAAATTTTCCCCGCTAGATCTAGCGGAAAATTTTCCCCGCTAAATCTAGCGGGGAAAATTTTCCGCTAGATTTAGCGGGGAAAATTTTCCGCTAGATTTAGCGGGGAAAATTTCCCGCTAGATTTAGCGAGGAAAATCTTCCGCTAGATTTAGCGGGGAAAATCTTCCGCTAGATTTAGCGGGGAAAATTTTCCGCTAGATTTAGCGGGAGAATTTCCCGCTAGATTTAGCGGGGAAAATCTTCCGCTAGATTTAGCGGGAAAATTTTCCGCTAGATTTAGCGGGGAAATTTACCCATCATGCACCGCGCGGTTACGCCGACGGCGACGGCGACGGCAACGCCGACGCCGACGGTGACGGCGACGGCGACGCCGCTCAAGCGGGAAACGGGCGCCTAAGAGCTGCGCTCTAAAAGGGGAGGGGAGAAGGGAGAGGGGAAGGACGGAGGAGGAAGGGGATGAAGGAGGAGGAGGGAGGAGGAAGAGAAAAAAGGAGTGGAGGGGGAGGAGGAAGGAGGAGGACAAGAGGGGGAGGAGGCGAGGAGCACGGGAGGAGTAGATGAGGAGGGAAGAGGAGAGGGTACGGGTGAGGAGGAGGGTCATACCGTCCCCTCCGTACCCTCCCCTCCTCCTCCTCAAGAGCTGAGCTCTAATTCGGCATTACAGGGAGTTGTAAACGTCTTTCATCTTTTTTGTGGGTTTGCGAATATTAGCTAAGCCAATCACGTACGGAAAAAAAGCACGGGACCTTGACGCATTCACTGTACGGGATTAGTCACGTCGGTTCTGCTTCATTGGGCACTAGCGTCGACTGCGTTCAAACTTGGAGTGAAACGGAGTACAATAGCGATGCTAAGACACGGGGTTCAATCAGAAACGAGTGAACAACCCCAGGCGGATAACTTGGTCTCTCTCTACGGGGTTTTTTTATGTTTTCTTTTTTATTACTTATAACAGTATGCGAAGTTTATTTGATATAATAAATATAAAAAATGATGAAAATAAATTAAAAAATGGAAGAAGCGGAAGCAAGAAAAGAGAAAGAGGAAGAAAAGCACGGCCGAGGAAGGAGAAAAGAAGCTGAAAAGTTAACTGGAGTGAGTTTTCGTGCTGGTAAGGGTACGGAGATATAATTAACACGCACAGAAAACGACAGCAAATAACCAAGTAAGAAAGAAGAGTGCTGCTGTTGTTGTTTTTTTGCAATTATCTGTTATTTTCCAGTTAAAATAATGTTGCCCAACTTCATCCTAAGTTCGGCTACGAAGTTCGGCTTCTTTCTTCGCTTCGGTGTGTTAGGTAAAGCCACCTTCACACAAAATTTAAAACAAATGCCTAAGGAAATTGTGCAGGCGAAGAAAAGCTATAGCACTACTAAAAAAATATAATAATAATAATAAGTTAGAAGTGAACAGGGACCTTTTATAATTGTTATCCCTTTAATAAGATTATCGCACCCAAATTGAACGGAAGTAAACGGAAGTCACTTTTACTCGGAAAAGCCGTGCCGCGAGTCGAGCAGGGTAAGTGGTGAGCCTCTCTCAGTCTTTTGCCTGCAAAAAGGGTCGTGACGTCATTGTTGTCTTCTTTCAGCTAGCCTAGAGGCCAGGAAGGGTCATCTGACAACCCCTGATGACATCACTTCATTTAGTTGTCATCTCTGTTTTTCTACTTTCCTGCGCTCAGCGCACAGCAGTGGCGAGAGTTACGGCGAAATATTATTTAGCGATTACGTTACTCCTACTAAAAATATTGTAAGAAAACTTAACACGGGATATTTTTTTAGTAAAGAATCATTTTTACCCTCCTTTTAATTTTTGCAGGTGTTTCCGATCGATTTATTTAGAGTTATACGTAAAATTCATATTTTACATTTATTAATACCATCCGATAGAACATTTTTGTAATATTAATATTGTAATGTTCATTACGAAAAGTTTCGTGTACTTTTTTAATGATAACTCATGCGTTGGTCTGTGATAAAAAAGTTTAATTATGCCGTTCGGATGGTTTATCTCGCCACTTTTGTCTAAGATATTTAGCATTTTATAGATTATTACACGCCGTAATACACTCTTTTGAAAAACTACTCGTTTCGAGCTATATTTCGTGAGCCTCTTAGCTAAATTAGGTTAGACGGTTTCCAGACAACTTCATCTAGTTAAGCTGAGTGCCTGGACGGTTGATGTTTCCTGACTAGCGGCTTGCTCGTTGTGATATGCAAGGTTTATATGCGGACGAAATATTTCGGTGTCTGTAACAACTAGACAGTCTAGCAAAAGTAGGCTTAATCATATGATACAAAAGATAAACGCCGATGTTGCAATTCCTTGCTGTAAAGGGCTGTACAAAAAATAGTCTAAACGCAAGCATTAAAGGTTAAAAAAAACATAGAAAACCTTCCGAAGTGCCCTTCGGACTTCACCGAATGACGTTATGCGAGATTATTCATAGTTTCATCTTATTAACTAACTAAAAGTCGTTTGTCTTGCTTCGTGGGAGCTGCCTAAGATGGTTAGAGCGCTGCTTTTTTCGACTCTTTGATGTCTGATATACCCTGAATATCACGCAATACTTTCGTGAACTCTCGGTGATGCAATCAACGTGAACGCCATAAGGTTAAGCGTCAAGAAAAGCCTCTTCTGTAACCTAAATATGACAGCGAATCACTCGGACAACAAGCATAAGAGAAAAGTAGCGTTTCGTTTTGTACATCAGGTTAACGTACCATCGGCTTTAAATGAAAATTCAGACAGTGAGAAAACTTCAAGGCCACCACCGGCGCAGCTTCCAAGCTTGGGTTATTCTTGGCAAGGCGCGGACACACCGGAGTAAGACGCACAAACCTCGCAGCGTCCTACTCCAATGTGTTTGAACCTTGCCAAGCACAACCCAAGCTTGGAAAGCTGCGCCGCTAGGCTCGAAGTTACGTCACTGTTCGCATTTCATTCGAACCCGATGGTACTTTGCATACGAGCACAAAGAATGAAGTTGTCGCTCGAGAAACAAAAATACGATAAAGGAAGACCGGTTGCCTCTAAACAAGCGCACTGAAGTACCTTAAATGTGTATAGATAGTGCTAAACGTAACCTGTAATGAGATAGTTATTTAAACAAAAGAGTACTGACAGTTGTTATTATTGTTGTGGTTGTTGCATTTCATATCCCCTATATCAATAATGTTATCGTCTTAACTATTAAGCCTAACCGTAACGTTACCTTTAATTAGTAATGGTCTATAAGTCAGCCGTATACGAACGACATGCGGCGTAGCAACAGGCGCCTCATCTTCCTTTATTCAGAGAGGAGTCCAACGACCCGGCATTCAGCCACGCTCTCGCAACGGTGTATAGAGTACACTTCCCCCGCAAGAACATTGCCCACAATCACGTACCTTATAGGCAACAACTTTCCCCGGCGCGAAGCGAACTCCACCGCGGTCATAAGCATGCACACGCACGCGCCTTCCCATTTCCACGTTAAGCCTCGCGGCACAAAAGGCAGCCTCCGCTCGCAAACTCCGAATTAATGAACTCTCTCAGAATGAGACGATCTTAACGCAACTTCTCTCCTCCCCGCCCAACGCGAGAGTGGCAACAAGTGCACTTTAACCAAATTCGGGACAGTTATAACCGCTTGTGCCATTATAAACGCGCATGCAGTCTCCCGAAGAGTATGGCTGCGTTGTTGCTGCTGTTGTTGCTGTTGTTGTTGTTTTTGTTCACCAACACGTTCCTTTCTGCGAGCGGCAGGTTCGGGCGTGTCTTGTGTTAGTCCCTTTCGTACTAAGCTGTTCTTTCCACATCCCGAGAATGCGTTCCCCTTTTTTCTTTCTTTTTCCTTTCTTTTCCTTGGTGTGCGGGGGAATGCCGAAGGAGTAAACCGGTGCGCGGAGGTGGCCGGCGCGCTCCGGGTGTGGCAATTATCAAGTGCTCGGGAGGCTCGGGGAACGTGCAAGAATTAGCGGAGGCAGCGAGTGTGCGCGCGGTGATAAATGACGCCTGACCGGGAATCTAAGATGAAAGAGCTGTACTCGGAAGGAGAGGAAAAGGAACATGTCTGCCTCCTTGTTCTTAGGCAGCTGCTCCTTTTTCCTTTCTTTTTCTTTTGTTAACGCGCTTTTTTTTTTTTTCTTTTGGGGAAGGGGGGTTTTGGCACAAAAGGTGGCCGCTACGGTGAAACTCTGATTTTTCCTCTAGATCGTGTCGGCGCGTTCCTTAGCACTCTGCCTACCGTAAAATACCTCCCGGGGAGTTTGCGAGAGCGTAGGCCGAGGTTTATTAAAGATTAGACTATAGCGCGAGCGTTCGCGCAACTACACTCGCAGACAATATTAGAACGGCGTGGAGGTCCTTCAGTTCTTCGACCTGCAGCGTGAGCTTCTCACATTTCATGACGATTCGGCGTCGCTTGAACCTCGAGCGTGCATGCGGGCGAAAGCACCACGAAGGGCACCGAGCTCGTGCAGGAGGCTGGGCATTCCGGAAGAGACGCTCTGACGTTTTCATACTGCCCCTCACCATAGTCTGCTGCTGCGACGTAAGATCTGCAGTAAGGAATCCCGCCTGCAGAGCGCGCTCGTAGCTTTCCGTCGGGCTTGGTTATCTACGATACGGGGTACGATGAAGGGTTATCTAAAATGGAAAGCTCGTAGCTTTATGGCGGAACTTTTCTTGCAGATGGGGGTATCTGTACTTCATGTGCGCATTGCCGTGTTCACAAATAAAGCGTCGTTCTGTATTTGCAGTCCTCAGACCGGTGACATGGGCATGAGGGGAAAAATTATGGTATAATATTTCAACATCAAACTGTTAAGAAAAAAGATGGCAAATTCCAAAATAGAAAAGTGTTGTGACGATAATGCAATTAATCCAAAGGTGCGAGCGAGCCGGACAAGAATGACAAAAATAATCCGCAGAGAAAGGGACAAGGGGGACAAAGGACAAACAGAAATCTCCAAACACAGCTAGGCGCTGTGGCAGGGGTGTATCTCAAAACATCCCATTCGCATTTGAACCTTGCGCATTTCGTCCCATTCTCATTTGGTCCTTCTCGTTTGAACCTTCTCATAAGATCCGAATCGTGTTTTTCGCAACTGGGCCCATTCTCATTTTGCCCGTTATCTGAAAACGTCCCATTCGCATTTTGACCGTGCGCATTTAGTCCCATTCTCATTTGGTCCGCCTTGTTTGAACCTTCTCATAAGATCCAAATTGTATTTCTCGCAACTGGACCCATTCTCATTTCGCCCGTTCGCGCCACGACCGAATGGCACTAGTTTGGCATGTTTCTAACGTTGTTATGCCTTCACGGCTTTGTTGATGAGCCTTACCTTGCTTGGGCCCCCAACATACCATCAGATATACTGGGTGTATCAAGGAGCGGCCAGGCTCTTTAAATCGACCGCAAAATTCGGTTTCTTAACCTATCGCGTTCCGATTTTGTACAGCGTTGGCCACGGGTGGTGCATTTTTTATATAAAATTCGCAAAGAGCGAGCTTACCTGAGGAAAAAGTAAAAAAAAGAAAAAGGCTTTGGTCCTATGAAAAACGCAGCGAAGCCACCGGTCTTCAAACCATAGGGCGCCCTATGGTTTGAAGACCGGTGGCTTCGGTGCGTTCCCATAAGAGCAAAGCCTTTTTTTTTTTACTTTTTCCTCAGGAAAGCTCGCTTTTTGCGAATTTTTTTTAAATAAAAAATGCACTTGTGGCCAACGCTGTACAAAATCGGAACGCGATAGGTTAAGAAACCGAATTTTGCGGTCGATTTAAAGAGCCTGGCCGCTCCTTGATACACCCAGTATGTTATGTGTAGAGGTACGCACTGACAATCGTACAATGACACCTGCTTCCCTTCCTCTAAGCAAACAAACAAAAAAAAAGCGATGAACATTTAATTTGGAAACTTCGTTTGAACAGAAATAGCATACATAATAGCAGTTGTTCTCAACCATTGATGTTTCGCGGACCCCTTGTAGAAAGGCGGAGATGATGGAGGACCCCGTTCGGTGTGAGGGGAATAGAAAGGTATAGGCTATCATGATAATGATTTAATAAATAAATATAACTAATTGCTAGTGTGAAGTAGACTTATCTTATTGACATACACACGAGAGTACTCACCCGAAAATTGGAACGTTTCTTCTCAACGTGAAGAAAGACAACTAATATTGCCGTGCTTGACTGATGAGACAGGGCTTCGCGGACCCCTAGAATGCCTTCGCAGACCCCTATTTGAGAACCACTGCATTATAGAAGTGGTGGCATTGTCCCAAGTCGAGAGACCCCAAACAACGTGACATTTCGGAATATGATCTGGCTGCGATAAATAGATGGTCTGTTTTATTGTCAGCTAGTAGCCTTTCGCGACGATCTCGACGGACTGCTAAAATCCTTAGCAGAGAGAGTACGCCAGTAGCGTGGCACACACACACACACACGCACAAAATATATCAATTTATTTATTAAATTACCCCCCCCCCCCAAAAAAAAAAAACGATTTTGGTATGGAAAGAGTTAAGCGCGACGGGTCAAAGCGAGATATTTTTGAGAATTGCGGTTTTGAAAAGGGCCAGGTGAGAAGAACGAAACGAGAACGGGCCCGAATGAGAGGTGTTGGAAAGCGAAAGACGAAACGGGAAAGGACCAAATGCGACGGGTCAAAACGAGAAGATCCTTTTGAGAATGGTTGTTTTGAGAAGGGCCAAGTGAGAAGGGCTAAACGAGAACGGACTCAAATGAGGAGGGTTGAAATGCGAAGGACGAAACGGGAAAGGACCAAATGCGACAGGTCCAAGAGAGAAGAACTTTTTGAGAATGGTTGTTTTGAGAAGGGCCAAGTGAGAAGGGCGAAACGAGAACGGGCTCAAATGATAACCACCCCTGTGGCAGATGATAGTGTTTTATTCGAGCGCTTTTTCGCGGGGTAAAAAAAGTTTTCCCCTCTCCCTATATTTTACAAAATAGAACGGCGAAATCGTTTTATAAGGGTGTGATAATCTCTATTCACTGACGGTCTTGGAACCATTTTTTCGAATTTTGACCAAAAAAATGTTTTGTGGGCATTTTTGAAATAGAAGAGAACACAAACGGCAAGCTTGCCGAAAACTAGACGTTTCTTTTACCTGACGGGGATCGCAAGGTTGACCGCTCGCTATATTGTCACTTCTCAAATAACCGCACTATAACTCTTTTGTGACACTCTCTAAAGAGGTTTAATCGTACCTAATGAAATTAAAGATATTTCAAATTTTGGAATAAATTTAATTTAAAAAAGGGTGTGTCGAACTCTTTTTAGCAACGTTCGGAAACTTCTTGCGTGCAACCTATATAAGATGTTTTAATGACCTTGACATCAACAAAATCACAAACTTGATTTTTTCTCACCGAATACAAATTCAATATTATATGTACAAAACAAAATTCTATGCGTACGTTTTAGTGAATGAATTGTTCGAAGATCTAGCGAATTCGGGATCAATATTCTTTATAAAGCCTATTTCTATTTTGTTTATTTTTATTAATAGCAAGGTATAGAAGTGGTTTATTTGAAAATATAGACATAATGTATAGTATTTTGTTTATATGACCGCAATGAAAGCTTGAATCTTGTTAGATGTGCGTTGTAAAACATCAAGCTTTGTTGCGTAGTAAAATCATTTTACTCCGCATTAGACACAAGTTTGCTTTATCTTTAAGCTTACATGTTAACTAAAATATTCTTTACTTTATGGCGAAGAAAATAACGGCATATTCATGTCGCTGTTTCTTTCAGAATTTTAAACAGTACTCTTGAACAAAAAGACCGATGCTTTACTTTTTTTGTTTAATGAAATAGAAACATAATTTGTTAACTTTATTTTTTATTGATAATCGCCTGGCACGGCTGGATATTGTTTATTTGCATAGTAACAAAACGGGAGACTCGGTGGATCATCGACTGTTGGCACTTTATGAAGCAGTTAATTTTGTAGCATCTCATTGTTTACCTGATATTATTTTATATAGATTTATTTCTGAACGGTTAAAATTAAGTAATTATTTACCCCATATATGAAGACAAAAAATACTGTTATTTAGTTTTGGAATAAAAAAAAACTTTCTTAGATCATTCTCACCGGTGAATAGTTCACACCTGGCGCATATTCTGTACGTAAGAGAATTCTCCTACACAGCACACCTTGAAAGAATGCCCGCTTTATTTGCGCACTAATAAACTTTTATGAGAGAAATCGTCATTACCATAATCTGTCATTCACCAAATCCTTCACCTCACATGTCAGTCGACGTTGCATCGCACTAAAAAAAACTGTCACTCACATTTTAACACACATAAGGAACAAAACTCTCACACAGTTTAGACGTGAAATTGTAACAACTTCACGTCTCGTCATAACGAACGAGTTTGGAAGCGCAGCTCAATGTATAGTCCGCACTCGCAAGGTAGTCCGCACTGCGTAAAAATTTCGACTTTTAAAGATGTCTGTCCGCGGTCTACATAGTCCGGAGAATACCGTATATCCAACACTCCTAAAATATTTCTGAGCGAAGTGTGTGCCGGCTACCACCGAAGTCTACTCCCTGACTTGAAAATTTCTCTTAAGAAGCCCCCGACGGCGAGACGTCTGAGCCAGCCGACCCGGGGTTCCCGAACCCCCCCCCCCCCCCCCAAACCTTCCGCCACCAACAGGAAGCGTGAGGTTCGGGCTCCGTGGAACTTTGAAAGCTTTCGGGGAAGCCGCCGCCGCGGCTTAAATATAAAGAGTGTTTGGTCTGGAGCAGGGTGCACGTGCCTCCTCTCAAATTCGATGCTTTCAGGCGAACGCCGGTGGGTCGGGCACGCGCGTTCGGCAGGGAAGCAGCCCCTCAAGGTGTCTCCCGCACAAGCGTCCCCCTTCCCCTCCTCCCCAACCTCGGTCATATTTCCCAATCTGAATTTCAAATGGCTCCGAGTTCAAAAGGCGCCGACCGATGGGGAAACGAGTGCGAGTGTTCGGCGGTTTCATTCGTCTCGCAAAGCTAGTTTTGCCCTTCGTTGGCGTATCTTTGCGCGTTTGAACACATCGTTGCCTGCTGCTGCTCGAAGGACGGACGCACGAGCGCGTGGTTATGATCGACTGCGGGGTCAGAACCCAACAGTCGTGAAAGGGCTCCGGTACAGTTTTCTCGGGAATAAGACGCGCCCTTGGAGAGCTTACGGCGTGGGTCAGGCAGAGTGTCTCGATATCGAGGGACCAGGCATTCTGGCTTGGCGTGAGGGTACCTCGAATGGCCTCAGAAAGAGTAAAGGCCGGTTCCCACATCCAGCGCAGTGCCGGATTGGCGCTGGAAAACGGCGCTGATGCGGCTCTCGCTTGCACGTGGCTTACCGCCGATGTGGCTCAGAGTGCAAGTGCTGTTCCCGGACTTGTATGTAGTTCAACTACTTTACGGAAGTTACTGTAGTATTAACTACTCTTCTGCGTAGTTTAGTGACTTTCAATTACATTTTTATTTCGGTAATTAGTAGCTTACTTTAATTACTTTTTTGGGTAACTTCTACTCAGATTACAAATTACTTTTGAATTTTAGTGGTAGGTTTGCTGGCCAACAAACATTCCTGCACACAAATAGACAAGATATTGGAAGATAACCTGATATTTGCAGAGAGGGGAAGCCTGTGGCGTGGAAAAGGGGGAGTGGGAGTAATTTTTAGGGTCCGAAACCCTCTAAATTTTTCACGAGCCCATCACCGTCACATCATCTAAAGGACAGTGAACACTCTTAAACAACTTGATATTTGCTGACGACATCAAGTTGTTCAAGAGTGTTCACTGTCCTTTAGATTGTGATCTGATACAACATGATGTGTCTAATATAGCAAAGTGGTGTAAACAAAATCAGTTATTTCTTAATCCTTTAAAAACAAAAGTGATATCTTTGTGCAGACGCCGTGCGATCATAAATAACACTTATCACCTTGAGGGAAATCCAATTGAACGAGTGTCAATTGTAAGGGATCTTGGTGTGTTCATTGACTGCGGATTAACTTTTAAAAATCATGTCTCTTTTGTTGTCAGCTCTGCAATTAAAGTTTTAGGAGTTATATCGCCTTTGACCAAGCAGTTTAAAAAGCCCCATTGTTCAATACATCTTTTTCAATCTTTAGTGGTTTCAAGGCTTGAGTTTGCTTCTGTGAATTGGAATTCATTATCTGTAACACAGGCTTTGATCATAGAACGTGTGCAAAAAAGATTTGTTCGAATTGTTTATGATAGATGGATTGGACGACGCGTGTATTATGACTATGAATGCTTACTAAATAGATTTTCGCTGAAGCTTTTATCACACAGAAGAACAGTCCTTGACTTGGTATTCCTGCATAAGATCATTAATTAATGGTGCCATTGATTCTTCATGGCTTATTAGTAAAATGAATTTCCATGTTCCTTTCCGCGCGACGAGACAGTTCACCTGTTTTGATATTTGCTCACCATGCCGTGTGTCACCTCTTTCTCGTTTACAGACATTATATAACAGCATTGTACCACCTCAAGTTGACATCACCACACCCCTGCCTACATTTCGCTGTCAGTTGGACGAACTTTTGATCACTTCATAGCTCGTCGGTGTATATGCATGTCTATTTTTTTTAAATGAGTAGGATTATTGTTTAAGAGTTTCTATTGTACGAGTTGGTGTACCTAAGAGAAGGCCGCTCGGCCGTTTTAGGGCACCCGAAAAATAAAGATTATTATTATTATTATTATTATTATTATTATTATTATTATTATTATTATTATTATTATTATTATTATTATTATTATTATTATTATTATTATTATTATTATTATTATTATTATCACTGCAACAACCCTGTTACGAGGCGCGGGGAGCGGACAAGTACGTCGCAAGTGAGGACCAGTAAATGCGAGATTAGCGCAGAAGACTGGCATTTCTTTGTGTCCCGAAGCTCACATGGAGACGACGTATTTAAAGAAAGGGTTTTCGCCGCTTTTCTCCAACGTAGAAACTTTCGCCCACTACAGGAGGTGTACACTTTGTAGCCTCACTCAAAGGAGTCATACAAAACGCAGCACGCGCTCTGAAGCTCATCTGGTGCTCCCGTAGTTTGTGCTGTATTTGAAGCATCGCGTGCTAAAAGGCAATGCAAGGGTGGCATCTTTGCGTTGCCTTTCCTTCCAAAACTCAAGATATGCAGGTCTTCCATGATTCTAAAATCGTTCCAGAAGCTTAATAGTTCCCCCAACGTTTTTTTTTTATATATAAAAAACTGATTTGGGAAGTACTTTAAGTACATGGTACATAGAGCACTATTGTAAATAAGATTAGAAAATTTGTACTTTGCTTGAAGTACATTCTCTGAGCATGTACTTGTACTTTACTAAAGTATTTTTTCTGGTAATTTCTGACGAAGGCAAAATTCCCGACTTCAAAGTACATTCCCCAAATTTGGAAAAAATGGCGTATCGTCATCTTAAAACTCACTATCGTCTTTCAAGACGTCATCTGGTCATTTCTCTGAGTGAAGTATTGTTGACTATAAGACCGATACAAATAAGTGCCTTATAAGTGCATTATGTTAAATAGCTCGTCAGCGAGAGTAAAACAACCACTCCGTGGCGACTTGACTTTATCCAATATTTGCCGCCGTTTCAGAAAAAAAACTGTGCTCCTCCGAGTGGGCCTGGAGCAATGCATACAGATATAAAAGTTTATATATATATATATATATATATATATATATATATATATATATATATATATATATATATATATATATATATATATATATATATATATATATATATGTATATGTAGAGATAAAAAAGCACCGGCTTTACTGGCCGAGCCCTGGAGCAATTCTGCCCCGCGAGCTCTAGCATGAGCCACGCACCGCCCGTGCAGGCGGCGCGCTGTTGTGTATGGTAATGATAGTGTGGATGTTGATGGTGATGAAGTTGCGCTGTTACAATATCCTCCCGGTAGAGGAAGATGGAGGCCTCCTGGCCGACCTTTAGGGATGGGGATGAAGTCGCGCCATGGTCGGAGCGCTGGACGAAGGGCTTCATGCGGGATACATGAACGTTTTGTAGCGCCCGGCAGCGCCGATCGGTTGACGGCTTTAGCGGAGTCACGGAGTAATTGACAGATGATGTTTGATGAAGGACAGTATATGGTCCAAGATATTTGTGGAGAAGTTTCTCGGAGAGTCCTGGCGTGCGCACGGGTGTCCAAACCAAGACGAGGTCACCTGGATGGTATATTACTGAAGTGCGACCCTCGTCGTAACGCTGCTTTTGTTGTTGTCGGTTGTCATTGGTGCGAAGGCGAGCAAGTTGACGGCATTCTTCGGCTCGGCTAACTGTTTGCGCTACGAAGGAGTTTTGAAAGTCGCTGTCAGTGTACGGAAAAAGGCTGTCTATGGTGCAGGACACTTCCCGACCGTAAACGAGAAAGAACGGAGAGAATCCCGTGGTCGATTGGATAGAAGTGTTGTAGGCGAAGCTGAGGAAGGGAAGAATGAAGTGCCAATTCTTATGGTCGTTGGAGATATACATGCTAAGCATTTCCGATAAGGTTCGATTGAACCGTTCGGTAAGACCGTTTGTTTGCGGGTGGTACGTGGATGTGAATTGGTGAATAACCCTAGAAGCAGCAAGAACCTCTTTTACGAGAGCGGACAGAAACGCGGTGCCACGGTCGCTGAGGAGAAATCGTGGCGCACCATGGCGTAAAACTATGTTGGTAAGAAAAAACTGTGCAATTTCTTGGGCAGTACCTGAGACGAGAGGAGCCATCTCGACATACCTCGTGAGGTGGTCTATGGCTACCACGATCCACCGGTGGCCAGCCGAACTTTTCGGTAGTGGTCCGTAAAGGTCGATACCGACTCGGTCGAAAGGCCTCTCGGGACAAGGTAGGGGCATCAACTGTCCATCTGACGCGTGTCGCGAAGGTTTGCGGTGTTGGCAAGGAACGCACGATTGCACATACTTCTCGGTCGTCCGATACATTCCTGGCCAGAAGTAACGCGACCGGAGGCGGGCGTAGGTCTTGTAAGTGCCCAGGTGACCCGCTGTGGGATGGTCATGGAAAGTTGCGAGGACGGTATCTCGTAACTGTTTCGGGATTACAAGTAGGTGCCGCGCGCCGTCAGGGAGGTAACTGCGTTTGTAGAGGAGACCATTGAGGAGGACGAAGTTGCGTATTTTTCGGCGGAACTTGGTGTCTTGAACTGGGCTAGTTAGGGTACGAATTATCTTAGCACTCCAAGGATCTTCTGTTTGGGCAGAGATGAGACTTGTTGGTGTTAGGGAACTGACGCTAGGCAAATCGTCGTCGATGTCATCGTTGCGGGAACTCAGTGGAAGAGGGCAACGAGACAGTCCGTCGGCATCCAAGTGTTTCTTTCCACTTTTGTGAACGATGGTAAAGTGATATTCTTGTAGGCGGAGGATCCATCTGGCTAGACGTCCAGATAAGTTTTTCATTGAGGATAGCCAACATAGGGCATGATGGTCGGTGACAATCGTGAACGGACGACCATACAAATAGGGTCTGAATCGTCCGATGGCCCATACTATTGCCAAGCACTCTTGTTCGGTCACTGTGTAATTTTTTTCAGGTCTGGTTAGGGTACGACTCGCGTAAGCGATGACGTGAGAGTCACGGCTGGAGGGATGTTTTTGCAGGAGTACAGCACCCAACCCGGTTCCACTGGCATCCGTGTGAAGTTCAGTTGCTGCTTTATCGTCGAAGTGACTCAGTACCGGATCAGAAGTCAACGCGTTTCGAAGGGCGTTAAAGGACAATTGGCAATCGGTAGTCCATTCATATGGGACACGGGTGGAAAGAAGATTATGTAATGGTGATGCAATATGTGCAAAGCCACGGATAAAACGACGGAAATAAGAACATAGACCCAAAAAGCTTTTAAGCTGCTTTGTGTTTGCAGGTTGGGGGAACGAAGAGACTGCTCTAATTTTTTCAGGGTCCGGTCTTATGCCTTCGTGGGAAATAAGATGTCCTAGAACTTTGATTTGAGTTGCTGCAAAATTGCATTTCTTTGCATTGAGTTGTAAGCCCGCATCAGTTATACAAGATAAAACTTCTGACAACCGGACGAGGTGTTCTTCAAATGTGGACGAAAAAATAATAACATCATCAAGATAACAAAGACATGTACGCCATTTTAAGCCACGGAGGATGGAGTCGATTGTTCTTTCAAAGGTCGCCGGCGCGTTACAGAGGCCAAATGGCATGACGTTAAACTCAAAAAGACCGTCGGGTGTCACGAAGGCTGTTTTTTGTTTGTCTGATTCAGACATCGGTATCTGCCAGTATCCGGATCTTAGGTCCAACGAAGAATAATATTTTGCTCCCTGCAGAGTGTCTAGGGCGTCATCAATACGAGGCATTGGATAGCTGTCCTTTCGAGTGACGTTGTTTAGTTTCCGGTAATCTACACAGAAACGAACCGACCCATCTTTCTTTCTAACCAAAACAACAGGCGAAGACCAGGAACTGTTAGAGGGGCGTATGACATTTCGTTTCAGCATTTCTGTTACCTCAGTTTCTATCTTGCGCCTTTCGACAGGAGCTATGCGGTAAGGTCGATGCCGTATGGGGGAGCGTCGCCGGTATCTATCGTGTGATAAATAGAGTGAGCCCTGCCAAGAACGTCCGTCTGTGAGTCGAATGCGTGTCGGAATGACTCGATAAGAGAAAGGACACGTGCTTTTTGATCGTAAGAAAGAGCAGGATTGATAGTAGAGTCTAAGTCAGTAGTGGTGCTGCTAGCTCGTTGTTCAGCAGGTTGGTCAAGGACAGAAACGTCCAACAGGTTGAAACCTGTCGAAGGAGTGGCTACAGCAACCACCATAGACTGTGGAACTACGATGTCCAAATTTGTTACGTTTACCGCTAACACGTCAGTACCAAAAGGGCCAAAAGTTGCCATACAAGAAGGCACGACAATACCCTTTTTCCAGATAATGTCAGGCGCAGATTCTACGAGAGCATCTCCAATGTAGGCGTATTCGGGTGCAATGGGCATAATCACAGACATTCTTGCTGGCACTAGGGTGTCTCTGGTTATAGTGCAACGTTGACTTGACGTTGTGTTAGATGGTTCGACAAAACTCTCAGTTTCTAATGACAGCTCGGGCTTGGCACAGTCTATAAAAGCATTGTTTGCGGCAAGAAAATCCCAGCCAAGGATAATATCATGACTGCATGAAGGCAAAATAATAAATTGAACGTGATGGTGCTTGCCCTGAATATTAATACGAGCTGTGCACATTGCTGAAGGAGAAATTATTCGTCCCGAGGCACTTTTTAAGTGAATGCCATTATATGGTGTGGATACTTTCTTGAGTTTGCGGCAAATATTTTGCCCCATGACTGAAACTGCGGCTCCCGTGTCAATTAACGCCCTTAGAGAAAGACCCTCTACTTCAATATCGATTATATTTCGCGGTGGCGTAGGAGGACTTGAAACGATGGAAACGGTCGCAGTTGTGCCTCCGGGAACTGCGCTTACCAGTTTCCCCCAGAGCGTCGGTGGTCTCCGTTATGAGCAGGAATCATAGGAGACAGAGATCTCGCTCGGGGAGATGGTGATCTACGAGTGGTGGGTCGTGATGTGTTCGGCTGGGGACGCTCGTCCAATCCCGGGGACGGTGAGCGAAGCTCTGGACGTGAATGAAAAGTGCGACGAGGGGCCCAGTGCGATGAGGTGAAGCGATCGCTGGGTGCCTGCTCTTGGCGGCGCCGACGGCAGTTCCGCTGGACGTGCCCGGGGATGCCGCAGTAGTAGCAGACTGGGCGGTTGTTGGCAAAAGCGGCCGGTCGCTGATGGCCCCATTCAGGTGCGAATTGAGAGGGGGTCGGAGAAAATGTTGCAAGGCCCTGGTTGTGCCAAGGTGACTGCACAGGTGCACGTGCGGCGACCTCGGCGTACGTTGGTCGAGGTGGTGGCAGTGGTTGCATTGCTGCCACGACTTCTGCTTGGATCATTTGTTTGAGTGAAGAGGACTCCGTAGGCTTGGCTTGAGAGGATGCTGTGATGGACGCGATTTCTTCGCGCACAATCTCGCGAATGAGATTTCTAAGGCTCTCTGCGTTGGTCGACGTTAACGCTGCGATGCTATGAGCGTCGTTGCTTGTGACCTCGGGAAAAGAGGATGTAACGCGACGTGTCTTCGCTTCTTGAAGTCGAAGACACTCATCCGAGAATTGTGTTAATGTGTTTGGTTTGATGACAAGAAGAACACGAAAGGCCTCTTCGTCGATGCCTTTGAGGAGATGTTGCAGTTTGTCCCGTTCTGGCATGTCTTTGTCAGCAAGCTTGATGAGGG
>JAZHYW010010639.1:0-15190 GCA_037355805.1 Ixodes ricinus | reverse complement strand
TTTTCGATGAATGTGCCGCAGGTTTACACAAGAAAGCAATAAAAACAATCCAAAAAAAACTGTTCGCATAATCGGACCCAGTTTGTGCGCGTGATTCGGCTCTTTTTTTTTTAAAGTGAGAGAAACGAAGCAATGACTCCTGCGCGTCCCAGGATGAACACGGCAGTCAGAATCTTTACGATCGCCCCGAAAGAAGAAATAAAAAGTGCCTAGAAACAATACTGTCACTCTTGCATGTTTAAAAAGAACAATATTGATGACGTTGACTTTTTTTTTAAGTAAAAGATAATGTTTATTGAAAAAAGCGTGCAGGGGAAAAAAATCACCTTGTTTTCATTTTTTTTTACGAGAGTACAGCCGGCCAGCTTACCCCGGACGGATTGCAGAATTTTAAGTACAATGTGTTGATTAAGTTTGTTCAGCTGTACTTGGCGTGAACTATTTCGTGCCATGTTGCCGCTGGCCAGCACAGCTTCAACAATGCTGCGGCTTCGCACCACTGCGAAAGCAGGAGGCTCCGTTTACGCCGCATTCGCCCTCTCTCTCGTGCGCTGGAGACGCGCTTGGAGCACCACGGAAGCTACGCTCAGCCTTGACGACGTACCACCAAGGAGTATCGACCAGCCGAGTATGTAAAACTCCTGCGGACAGTTGGGGTGGCACGAACGATTTGCATAACAAAACACGGCGAGAAGATGAAAATTCCAAATCTTGTGGGGACGACAAAGGGACACGAGAAGACGGGGGAATGAAACGAGCGAAGAAGTTCTCTGCCCGAGCTAATAAATGTCAGCATAAAGCTCAACGTCCTTTACAGATTGAGTGGTTACAGGCCACTTTATTGCGTTTGTCAGCCCTTTAAAGGTGGGGGACTCGATTACCTCCCTTCGAAACGGGCTGTTCAATATGTTCGAATTGCAGCCGGCCAAGATTACTTTTTTTGTATAATGACGGGGTTTAGGTTAAACGCGCACTTCTTCACAGCGAAGTGGTTTCTATGTAAGAGACATTGTGCCACATAACCTGTCTTTCCACACGTTTAGCGGAGCAGGTGCATATTCTATTGGTGTTGGCATTGAAATTTTTGTTCCGTTGATAGTGACTGTGCTTGTGAGCTTTTATGGTTTCTCGCGTCAACGAGATAGATAAAATTACCATGGCGGAAAACATGATTTGTATTTTCGTGTGCCAATCGTTTGTCGAAGACTTCTTTATACAGTTTTTTTATTGTAGTGCACACAACATAGTTCAAGTATTAAAATCTGCTTCGATGCACATTCCTTGCACTGACTTCCCCCTGTGAACTGCGAGCGGCAAAGGCCTTGTCAGCGTTTTTCCCTCTACCCTCGTCCAAGCTGCATACGTCAAAACCTACACAAACCTGTAGCTCACGTTATAAGAGAAAAATCGTTTTCTGAACTAGCGTCGTGTGGCTTACTACAAAAGTACTTAATTTACCTGGCACTCTACCACATACCGAAATTCCTAGTGGACACTGCATCAACACACAGGCTCAAGAACGACGCCAACTCTTTTCGTGAAAGGTCGTTTATAAATACTACTCGCTTGCTACAGAAGGAAAAACGTTAGGACTGGGATGAAACAAGCAACACTGATCTTCGTGGTCCTTTCGCACTGCGAGAAGGATACATTTTTGTTTCAATGTTTACTGAAGGCTTACGTGACTAAGGCTAATCCAGAGGACTAAATCATTTGATCAAAAACGTTGAATGTTACGCCTTCACGGATATCTTTATTGTTCCCGGCTATTATCTTTCTTCCAAACCGAAGCAACGAAGGCAGCGATCGGTGAAAAAACGGTTAAAGTGCAGGCGAGCTGGTGTGAGTTATGCGCGATGAGCGAAACCTTTGAGACTGTGATTTCAAAAACGACGACATCCGTGAAGGAGGAAGAAAAATGACAGACAACGCCTCGATATTGATGGTGTTGTCTGTCCCTTTTTCTCTCCTCCTTCACGGATTTTCCGATTTTGCACACCACAGTTCTCGAGGTTTCAATCAACAAGGGCAGCGATCACGTTTACGAAGCGACTATTAGGACATAAGAAACGACTGCTCACTTTGCCCTCAGTCAACGAGAAATATAACGCCCGAACTTCACAAAGGTGGCATTTCTTAATAAACAAACAAGCGTTAAATAAAAGCGTCTAGCGTTAATTAACGTTTCTAAGCTGCGGCTAAAAGCCAGCTGAGTGTTAGCGATGTAAGCGGTGTCAGCAATGGGTTTCGCTAAGAGCACAAAACTATCACAATTATAATCTGCTCATTCGCGACTTCACGCCAATTCGCGTCTCCGAAGCGTTGCCAGATATTGCCATGAGACGCCAGCACATAAACGAACCGGGCAATGTTATGACATAAAAATTATTACGCTAGTTCATTAAGGTATATCGATGTGAATCGCTTCTGCCCATCAGCAATTTTATGCTGGTGAGCGAGGACTTGCTTTACGTAATGTCTCCATATTTGTGTCTTCGGATTGTCATAAAGGGATATCCGTACTTTCCTCGGATACTGAAACTGCAGGTTTTATTTGTCAGCACGTATGTTCATAACATTGGTATATTATTTTTTATGGATGCCATGGTGACATAATTTGTAGGGTGCTTAATATGTTTGTGCAATTAGTGTCTTCTGTTCAGCAAAACCTGCATTCTCGTGATCAAAGCATCGAGTTTATAGGCATGTCAAAAATAAACAAGCAACTTGGCTCACTTAGTTTCTCTTCATACTATAGAGTGGCTGATTTCCATTTACTAGTTTTACTATATTTTTTCTCTCTCTTTATTAATGGCTCCTCTTATTGAGATATATAAAGTTACGAATCCAAGTTATATTAATTTTGTTTCGTCCTTCGATTTCGCCTATGTGTCTCGAACCTCCACACATCTAAACGAGTGGATATATTAGAAATTCAAACGTGCTAATCTTTTCTAAAGTGTTTTGACCTCAGTTATATATGGAAGCTCAACTCCAGAATTACAAACAGACGATCTGAGATTACAATATATAGCGGATCAGTTCATCCTGACTGAATACTCCAAAAATAGTACTCCACAACCACATTAAGTAAATCGCTCTGCGCAAAGCCAACGTTCACAGCAATTCCTTCCTATAGATAGCAATCACGAATTGACAGCGCCACATTTAATTTGAGTCCCAACTTGGGTGCTTGACAAACAGAAAGGGGAAGAGTTTTATGTGCTCCGCCGTTTTTGCTTAGCTTGTGAATCGCTAATACACAAAAAAAGATGAAATAGCGGGAAATGTCAATCTCGGTCAACGGTCGAAAGGAATCAGGAAAAAAAAAAAACACTTGCACCGTGCTATCCACAGCACTTCGCTGTCGCCGTTTTTTTTTATTTTCATAAATTATTTTAGCCATCGAATGCCGGGTCAAAATCTGAGCCGGTTGCCTCATCTTCTCAAAATGATTGCTGTTTTTTTTTTTCTCTCACCAATTTATTTCGGATATTTCGTCAAAATTTCAAGCGCTGAGCGTTGCTTCGGTCGTAAGACTGTGGTCAATGCCCCGTGTCCCACACCGCGTCCCAAAATTGCAATCGCAAAACGCTTACAACTTCGGCAACGTCTTCATTCCCTCCATCGCCCGTTGCTTTTTCTTTTTTTGTTGCTGCTTTTTTTGTTTGTTTACCAGTAATCCTGTTTCAAAGAGCACAGAGATGTAACTTTAGAAATAGCTCTCCTGTTTCTAGTTATGACGATGGAAGAACTTGGTTTCTCGGTTGTCTCTATGACTGCGTTCCGGTTCACTTGTCTGTTTCTACCAACGCCGTTTTGACGTTCGCATGCTCCCGCGGCACTTCGTCGGCTGACAGGACGCTGATGGAACCGACGTGGTCGCTACCTACTACAAAGTAATAAACATTTGGGACTGTTTTTTTTTTCCTGCATTTTTCTGAATGTAAACGCACGAGTAATTCTGACTACTTCTTTAAGCTAATTTGCAGCAATCAACAACCTTCTCTGTGCCGTTTTTGAAGACGCGAAGAGTGCGGGAGCGTGAAGTTTGATCGCCAGCGACGTGCTTACTGAACCTACTTTCTCACGACTTCGTCTTTATACTGACGGAAGCTGTGAATGTGTGATTCGATCGAGAAGGCTGGCGAGCGAATCTGCCGCTACAGGTTTCTGTTCTGGTCGCTAGAGGTGTCGTCTATTTAGCCGAAGTCGCCAATACACGGCTTGCACCTAAGTGACGTCATCGCACCATATGCTAGAAGTCATTCCTGCTTGCTGCGTCCAGTGAAAGTCACTACTCAACCCCCGACAAAGGGCCGCCACAGTGCAGCTGATATTGCGTGAATACATGCCACGTGTGCGCGAATGCACCGCTGTACGCGGCTGGAGTAACCTCATAGTTGTGCTGGCGTGGCGTCCCAGCTGATGTCCTGTACTACGGTGCCGAGAACGCATCTCCGACTGGTGTGTCTAGAGTCCGATTCCACCCATGCACCGCAAGTTGTGTCCCGAAGTGGCAACAAATCACGTCACAAAAGCCGGTGTGTCATGATGTCGGATGTCACGAACCTGGCGGTTGGTCGTAGAAATGCTGACGAAAAGCACGAGCTAACGTGAGTATCGCTGTCGTCACGGCTTCTCCAAAGCGCTGGATGTCCTCACTGGTCCAGGACCGCCATCGTTGGATCGTGCCGCGGGCGTTCCTATTGGTTGCCGGCGACGTCGTCGCCATTTTTGGCTCATGGCTCATTCTACATCCAGACGCACACACTCATATATGCAAAGCGCAAGTTTGTCTGCTCCTTGCACAGGGATTGCACGGACGTCAGAACGACGTGCTCTTGTTGGCTCTCACGGAGAAATGGTGGGTATAGACCTTAATGCTAGCTGCCTTGAGGTCCACCGACTATCCTTGTAATCGGAGCCAACCGGAGATTGGCTTCTAAAGTCACCGTAACCCTTGCCCAAAAAGGAGTCGAACTTGCGCCTCGCGTTGGTCTGCCGTGCATGCACCAGGTTGGCCGTACTTGTCTATAAAATTCAAAATCTATCCAGCTCTTTAAGCGTCCCAACTCCTAGATGCCGAAGCTTTCGTCGACTGTCAAGCAGGAAGGTGACCAGCAGCAGAACACGCTGAGACGCCACCGCGATAGCGGCCGGAGGCCACATGACTTGCTCGCATGATGTCACCAGGCGGAAATCGAGGGAGAGACATTTTAGGGGCGAAGCTCCTTAGAGTCTGAGCCCTGTCCGTCCGTTCGTCCGTCCGGCGTCCGTGCTCCCATAAAAGAAAAAAATGTTTGCGGAGTCGACAGGATTCGAACCTGTGCGGGGAGACCCCAATGGATTTCTAGTTCATCGCCTTAACCACTCGGCCACGACTGCGGGAAGAGTAGGGGGCACTGAGATGTGGTAGTAACTCAAGAGCTGGGGTTTCTGTCATGAATGAAACGTTGCATGTAGCCGCTCAACGTCTATACAGGAGAGGGCGCTGCGGTCAAATGCGTATATAATCGCGTTAAACTTTACATGCATTGGCTCAATGTTTATAGACGAGAGGGCGCTGCGGTCAAATGCTCAAATGCGTATATAACCACGTTCCATACCACACATTCTCTTTCTGACGTGGACCGTTGACTTAAGCGGTGAAGATGCGTTCCACGGCTTCTAGCGGATCCAAGCTGATCCGCTAGAAGAATCACTGGCTCTGCATTTCACCGACCATAAAGCAGTAATAATGAAGTCGAAACGCGACCCGGAACTCAGCACTACCTACTGAGCAATAAAAAAATCAGCACCATCAGCACTAGCTATGAACAATAAAATCAGTATCATCAGAACCACCAGGGCCCGTTTGCTCGAAGCCGGTTAACTTTAACCGCGGTTAAAAGTTAACCGCCCTTCCCTACTAGGTACCTAAAAGTACCTAGCCAAGTTTGACGAGGGCTGGATGAGCGATAGCTCCGTGTTTTATTATTGGGGTGGTAGCTGGTGTCACCTCCTGGCTGTAGCGAATATAAGTGGCTTCCGTGGAGAGGTTCCCGAAATGGGGGGACCCAAAAATGCGCGCTACCGTGTTTTCGCGACACAGCGCGGCATACATTTGAGCTCAAGAAACAATTTTTATTGCTCGTGGTACAGGTAATCGGTAAGGTAAAACTAAATTAACCCTTGTTTGGAAAATTTCTAAATATTTGGCTGTCTGAAGTGAAGACAAGCCTCGTTGAAATTTCCTTCCAAGTTCGAAAGAGGACGACGAAGTTCAGTCCTAGAAACGATGAGAAAGAAGTGAGCAGTGAAAGGCGGGCGTTACACCGGCAGTATGGTTGGCCAGCATGTAAGAACTGTATATAACACCGTCATAAATTGAAAAACCTGTAATTCGGCTCCAGTGAAAATTGACCTATTAGTAAATTACCCTAACATCGAGGAGAACACTGGAAGTGTAATTCAACGATCCGCGCGCGCTGGCCTTCCACTTATAAAATATTCGAAGTAAATAATCATAATAAATCTTTGACGAACGCGCGTGCACGGCAAAATTTGTTGTAGGCTTTTGCTTTAGAATACTTACTACTGCAGACGCCAGCACGCGCAGCGCGTGTAACTACACTCGTAGCATGCACCTCGGTGCTTGGGAAATTTAGCAAAAGGTCTATGGGGACGCTGTCTGCTTTTGTGTGCTATCAGTACCCGGCCGATTGAGTCAAGGCAATCCACTTTTCAAAGACGTTGCCATGCCGACAACTATCGCGTTCATTTAGGCTTAGGAATTGCCAGAATCGAAAGACTATCTAAAAAATGCGGCGAGGTCATTGCTCATGCTTTGCGTTTTAAGTGAGGTAAGGCAAATCGAAAGCCTCCTGCACCATTCATTGCTGACAAACGCGCCCGATATTGCAGCTACAACGACGTATTAGTTCCAAAGCGAGCGGCGCTCACTCACCGGGGCACCGCCATGTTTCCCCGCCGTCCTTACTCTGCCGGTCACATGACCTAAAATTCCCCCTCGTAGGGAAATCCGGTTAACCGCGGTTAGTTAACCAGCTTCGAGCAAACGGGCCCAGAGCTTCGCCCCAATCACCATCATTCACCACGTGGAGATGCGGTCATTTTTTTTTTGGACGCGTTGTACACATTTATCGGAGACGCGTTCCAGGCACCATACCTGTACGCGCAGTCACGTGCAGCATGCATTTGAAACCAATTTTCGCAGACTTGCAGCTACACGTTTTCTCAAACGAACAAAGATATGGCAGCGGTCGGGGGCCATGCTTGTGATCTTGTATGCCATTGCACAGGCAGAGACCAGCTAATAAAGAGTTAACTTTCTGAGCCGGTGACTTAAGGAACAAAATGGTACGTGCTGAGGCTACAGAAAATTGTAAACGTCTCTACTTTTTGTTTGTTTTCGTATGCAGCATTTCGGCATGCATAGCTGGAAAGATCGGGAATATTGCTTGTAACAAAAACAATTAATAAACGATTCCTCTTCTTTTTTTTTTGTAAAAATGTTTTTCGACGAGCAGCGATGGAATCGAGCGGTCAAATTGGTCGCCCTGCTTGCGAATAATCTGTCTTGCGCTCGGAAGTTTCTCAAGAACCAATCTGCCTCCGACCTCAATAAACCGAAACCAAAACCGACGGTTTCTTCTTCTTTAGCCCCGCGAACAAACAAAAAAGAGGTGACAAATGTAAGTAAAAGACTGCCGCAATGTGCTCTGCTAGGCGAGACAAAAGGCAAATGTGAAATAACTGGTTCTCTAAAGTGTCTTTTATTGCCTGCTGCGAAGCTGGTGGCAACTGCACGGGGACTTGAAATTGGAGAAAGTTCCCATTGCGCACTCGGAGGGTTACGGCCAGAGTCGATAGCGGGTTCGTCTCTGAAAGTAAATATTACTGGATTATTCCCCCGGCGAGAAAATTAAATGATCAACCAGTAATAATTAAAAAAAATAAAGTAGACGCTGACGTTAAAAAAAAACAAAACTGTGTGTACATTTACCGCTGCATGAATTGCCTTAATGTCAGTGACACGCGTTAGAGCTATATAAATATCTGTATAAAATCGTAGACATTTGGAGAAAGAAGATTAATATATATATATATATATATATATATATATATATATATATATATATATATATATATATATATATATATATATATATATATATATATATATATATATATATGCTTATGAGTGAACCATACTTGATGGAATGAATCAATGCTTCACGAAACCAACCAAAGCCAAACTAAACCGCCGTTTATTTTGGCTTTCGGCGATTTCGTAAAACATTGATTCATTCGATCAAGTACGGTTCATTCATCTGCATATTTATTATTATATATATTATATATATATATATATATATATATATATATTATAAGCATATCCATTAAAGAATATATTGCTTCTGTGAAAAAGACAAGGACTAGGACAATTGATTTGAAAGGGAGGGGTAGGCCATAGAAGCTTGGCGACTTGTTTCCTGCTAAAGTGTTAGTCAAGACTGTTGTTTCTTAATTGCTAATGCATATAAGCTCAATGCTGTTAAGGCATTTAAGCCCTGCTTCTGTTTGCATAATTAAACTTTACAGTTATCCAAACATCACACGTCACCGTTATCGTAAAAGACAAACACATTAAGTCTAACCTATTATATTTGTTGATATAAAATAACACAACCACTTTCAAAAGGCTCGTTGTTATTAAGATATGATCATGGAACTAGCGAACCAGCGTACTCTGCGATGATAGGCTCTGGATGCCTCGTCACATAATCTCTTCATTATCGGTGCCACATCGTAGACTTCATTTTTCAGTAGAACACTTTTGGCGTGGAATACTTTCCGAAGCTAAAAGTGATTGGACTTTTACGGGCATCGCGGAAAAGAGACGCGTTGTCATTTGTTGGAGTCAATAACTTTGTACAGCTTTCTGCCGCCATCTGGAAAAGTTCGAATAAGAAATGTTTCAAGATTTTTTTCCTTAAATGCGTTAAAAATTTCGTACTGCTTCATTTTTCAATGTATTACTCTTACATTGTGAATTAGTATCTCAATAACTGTAACACTTCGTATCATAATCTTCGAGAAGTTTATTGGATATACTCACCGAGCGACAAATTTGTAATTTTAGGTGAGTCGAAAAGTTGAAAGTTGAAATCCGTATTCTTAAGATATATACCTGTTTAATTACTGACAAGCTAAAAAATAAAATAAAATGAAGGGCGTTTTATAATGTTTACACGTTTTGCTTTGTGATTCGTTGTTCGGCATTCGTAGCGTATAATGCCGTCATTCAATTGACTGCCTAGCGATAAGTAGACGGTTCGGGACTGACCACGCCCCGTGATTCTTAAGTTACCAGTGACTCTTGCATCGTTGAAGTATTAATAAAATTATCAGTTGGTACAGCAAAACGTTAGATTTCGATTTGGCTGTGCAGGTATCAGTGGTCTATATGTACAGTTGCTGAAAGGCGTAACTTTTAAAACTTCAAATAAAAAAAAATTCCCGGGTAAGTCGATTTGTTCGGTCATTAAAATAAAAAAAGCTTCTCATTTACGCGAATAAGTCTCAAGAATTTACCGCGGCCTTGCGCAATGTGTGATCATCGCCAGCTTTGTATAGCCGCAATGTCGCTGCGGCAACAAAACATCGATTACGCCGAGCCTTTTAAGCTTTTAGTGTTTCGAATTCAGGGGCCGTTTCGCAAATGGCAATCCGGGGCGCACCGATATACTGCGGGGTGACACGATTTACGCGCGCGCATTTCGCTTTAATGAAGCGCGGTCTTTTGCACTCGGGTTACGCGGGGTAAACTGTTTGCCGTTAATTACATTAGCAGTGATTCTTTGCGTAGCTCGGAGACCTTCTAGCTGCTTGTTTTTTTTATTATTCTGAAAGTGACCCGTTGCGCAATGAAGTGTCGGCAGACAAAATGAAACGAAGAAGCATTTGACAGCGACACTTGCCTAGAAGAGTGTTTCTCAATGCGAAGAAAGAGACTCGACAAACAGGCATTTGGTACTCTCTAAATTGAGAATTCATTGAAAGAAATTGCGACGTCGTCTGTCGCACGTGTGGATTCGGAAATTCTTCGCCGTCAACTTGTACTTGTACGAACAAACACAGTTTCTTATGTGCAGCTGTAGTTATTTGTATGATGCTCTTAATTGTGCGTTTGCGTCCCTACAATCTCCCTCAAACCTGTGTTTCTTTTTATGAAAAATACTGAGATCTGCTAAAATCGGGTTGTCTTATTCAAATTCAATTTAGCCTCGACACTTTTAAAATGAAAGTTTGGACAGATTAGAAAAAAAGGGTGACTTCACACCGAGTCACATCATGGTTTTTGTGCTTTGCATAGCTCGACTTCTCTCTACTATGTTTTTATCCTGTGTTTCAATTATGTCTTTACTGATATCCGGTGTTCTTTCGTTGTTGTTGTTTTTTGTTAAATCTCAACTTTACTGACTCATGATGTCTTCCCTTTACGAGCTTATGGTAGCGTCTATCAATTGACAGATTCACGTTGCCCATTTTCTTTTTTATTATTAATCTATGGTCACATTTTTGTTCAAAACGAACGAATCTGCATTTTATGAATGTATAAAAAAAATTCCTAGAAAAAAGCACCATACACGTAATTTTTAGATTCTGTTTTCAAAACCTTAAACATACCTACGCGGGAACCAAAACACTTCACAGTGTTATCCCGAACACAAAAGCGTCAACCATCTTTCGTGCGCGGTTTTATATAAGTGACTCCAACAAAACCGAAATCGTCAAAATTGAAGCGCGTTCATCCCGACAAAAGTCGTATTGTTGTCAAAATACAGCCGTTGGTAGCAGTATGTCGCCGCGCTCGAAGATGTCATCTCTTCGTCCTCAGCTAAAGCGCACATACCACATATAATTATTTCATCTCCCGCCGCCCTTTAGATTAGTCACGATTCCGTCGTAACCGAATATGCTGTCTTCTCTGGATCAAGGTTTGCGAGTCTAGAATTATCTCCCCTTCTCCAAGAAAGCAGGCTTTCCACCCTATACCTCATAAACCGAATTGTCTCACTGACGTGATGCCACCGTGGTGTATTGAACCATGGTTAAAAGCGCTAAAAGACGTACACAAGATAGAAGACAAACACGGGCGATAGAAGACAAACACCGACAGTAGCGCCCGTGTTTGTCTTCTATCTTGTCTTCTATCTTGTGTACGTCTTTTAGCGCTTTTAAACATGGTTGAATACAGTCAACACCAACTGCCCAACAACAAGTTCTTTTACGCCACTGCGGTGGTGGCGCTGCTGTCGGTACTGCGCATGCGCAGACGCTTCAGCCCTCCCGAATTTGGTTTGTGCACACGCGCAGTGCCCACACCTGGTGTGGGTAAAGCAGGCTTCTTCTAAACACCGTGTTGGGTATAGTGTGTAACTGGAGGTAAGCTGTTCCTATCTTATTATAGTCGCAAGTGCGCATGCACTACGTTATAGCGTGGCTAGGTGGAAAGCAGGCGGAAAGGCGAAGACGCTCGCGGAGACCAACGAACGCGATTCATGAACCACGTGACCCTGGTCCCTGAGTGAATCCCGATTGAGGTACGGGCAAAAAAAAAAAAAACACACGCACACACAGGATATAAACAAATCCAGTACAAAACTACACTGGAAACATGGGCGCACGGGGCTTTAACAAAAAAGATTGGTTTTCGCAATTTTAAGCGAATATACTGATGATATTCACAATAAAGATGCGTGGAGACCGTTACATTCGGAAGACGATTTGGGTATTGTTTTATTGTGGAACTCATCGAAAACCAATTCTTTTTGTCCGTATTTAAATTTACTATTTATAGATTCATAATTTTATTTTTCGCATAAACATTTGTTTTTGGTCGGTTTTGGTCTTAGGCGCGCTTTTGCGTTGTTCATGCACCTCGTAACTCCCACTCGTTCTAAGCCGCTACCTTTCGTTAGTAATGAGTAATGCCACATAGGATCTCTGCCACTCCCCAGACGCCGTGGCTGCTGTGAAAACTTTCATTTCCTTCAGGGAAAAAAAACATCAACTTGGCGGGTCGTTCATCAAATCGGGATCCAGAAAATTGAGAGGCCGTCATTATGACCATCGTTGCCATTGCTGCAGGTGCTAAAGCCAATGCTGTCGTTTTGAACTTTAGTTTGTTCGGCTCAGAAATAAACTGAATTACTTCGAAGAACGACCGATACCACTCCTGCAGTTCGAAACCACGATAACGATAAGAAAGGCTCTCTAGGCGAGCCATATTGTTTTTATTTATACACCTACTCATGATTACAAACAAACCGGAGCGCCCCTAGCTAACTCCGCCGGCGCCGCGCATCCGCGATGGACTGTGCGCAAGAAGCGCACCGACGTCCATCAAAAAACCTTTGCAATGCGATGTCGTCGGCGTCCATGAGAGTCCTCGTGCTCTTCTTCGCGTTGGAATTGTTAATTCTATATATCTTTTTAGCAATATATGACTTCTTTAGTGGCCTCAGCGAAGTCTACAAGACTCGTTACACCCCAAAGCTTTGCGTGAAGAATGCAACATGCAGCGATTCATCCCAAGTTTACGCCGAATGGACACTGAAGACCGATTCACATGATGAGATTCTGCTTGCTATTTTCAGTCGCGACGTCGCTCTGGCTGAAAAATAAGTGTGGACGGTAGCAGCGATGCTCGAGGTCGATATTGAAAATCGCAACCAGAATCGGACCATGCGAATCAGGCATAAGAAGTCGGTGATGGCCTCCAGTAACAATGATAAACATGCCCTTCTATACATGCCTTGCACCTACGTCACATGATGACGTCGAACACCGGTATCTACCATGCTGGTGGTTGACTCGACCGCCCTTCGCAGCGAGAGCAATGGTAAACTGCGCCGCGCTCGGCTGTAGCAATTACCCCGTATCCCGATGATCGTCCGATCGTTTCGTCGGCATGCCCCGCGAGACAGAGTAGCCGTCAAGTTAGAGAAAGTACGAGCGGCAGGAAAGGGATGCGGCCGCGGATTATCGAGTTTGCGGGACGCATTTCATAGCGGCGAACAACGGCACTTTTCTACCGTTGTTTACGTTCGCGCACGCCTTTGCATCGGCTTTTGCTCGTTCGTGGTGTATATGGCCTTTGGCCTTCGTTGCCTAACGCCGTTTTCACGCTTCGAGCGCACCTTCGGGGCTCCCGGCCGAATCCGGGCGAGTGTCGCGCCGCGAGCCCGGCCCGACGGCGATCGGTCGGCGGCGGCCCTCAAGCTCGCCGAGCCGCCGCCGCCGGGTCATCGGTTTGTGCCGTCCGTGATACGATAACCTTTGCAAGGAGCGAAAGTATGCAGGCGAGCCGGTTAGGAAACATCATAATATAAACCCTGAGACAATGAGTTTCTTGTCCGTTATTTGATGTATCCTTGTCTTAGGGTTAAGATTATGACGGTAACATTGCGTTGTTTACCAGTATTTCGCAAAATCGTAACAATTTTTTACAAGCGAATCCTAGAGCCGCTGGTCAAATTATGAAGCGCGCAATTAAGCTTTTTCTTTTTTTGGCGACACGGCATCCCTTCGCGTCAAAACTTCGTCGGCGGCATTTCGAAACTTTCTGCTCGTAGCGCAATCGCACCAATGCCGAAAAATTCCGCACGTACTGGATAAACGTCATCATCGTAAGCTCAGCACGTTTTTCTAAGTTCACGGTACCTTTGTTGAAAATATGGTGCATGTTAGCGCATGTCCGGGCCGTTAGCGGCATCCTACGCCTTGGTAAGCGCATCCGCGCGGTGTGAAGTCAACCACCAGTATGGTGCGGTGCCCCGTCCTTCCCTAGATGTTCCCTAGCGTGACGTCACTTGCAAGGCATGTATACTCACTGTTTACACCAAGCCTACTTACTCCAAATTTAAATCTTTTGAGGCCTGCACTTACTTCTTATCGCAATTGCCGCGTCAATGTGTGGTCAACGGGTCGTTGTCGACTGAACGAGCAGACAACAGTTTCAACAAGCAGAGGTGTTTGAAAGAGCAGACGACTGTTCGAACGATCAGACGGTCGTTTGAGCGCGAAGACGCACTGAACGTGGTTCACGGGTGGACCGGACAACTTGACGTTTTTTTTTTTTCACGTTCATGTTGGAGCAAAATAAATAAATCTGACGATCACAAATCTCGGTTAATTCAACTCAATGTGCTTCTGGCAAAAGCAATCGTGGTCCGACGAGTCTGCTTCTGCCTTTTCACGGCATCTACGTATTCACGTTCTCGGACGAATCGGGCAGGCAGAAAACACGGGAAAACTAGCCTGACACCTTTTCCGGCTTTTTTGGTGCAGAGTCGCAGCGTTTCAACGAGCAGGCAGGTTTTAGTCTGGTTTGTTCCAAAACAATGCAGCAATTTCCGGCCCGCATGGCCACTTCCGTTCACACGCCCAGACCGGAAATGCGCCTGAAGCGCTACCACCGCGGCGTGACGTCACGAAGTTGAGTTGGTGTATACACCAGCTCATGTTTACAAACAAACCGGAGCGCCCGCAGCGCCTAGCGGACGCCACCGGCGCCGCGCATGCGCTGATGGGGGTGTGGGCAACAAGCTCGCCGTCGCCCATAAACAAACCATTGAAATGCGATGTTGTCGGCGTTGGTGTGAGTCCCCTGCCCTTTATTGCTTTCGAATTGTTGATTCTACGTCTTCCTGGCAATGTCTGACTACATGAGCGGCGTCAGCGAAATTAACGAGGCTCGTTACACCGCAAAACTTCGCGTGAATAATCTGACATGCGGCGATTCATTCCGCGTGGACGCCGCAGAATGTACGCTAAAGCCTGACTCACATGATGAGATTTTGCTCGCAATTTTCAGTCGCGAAGTCGCTCGGGCTGCAAAGCGTGAACCGTAGCTGAGATGGTCGACGTCGATACTGAAAATCGCAAGCAGAATCGGACGAAGTGAATCAGGCATAACAAGTCGGTGATGGCCGCTGGTAACAATAATCAACATCTCCTTGTATCTACTGTTTACGTGGAGCCTGCTTACCAACCTTCAAACTTAAGTCTTTTGAGGCCTGCACTTACTTCTTATCGCAAGTACCGGGCCAACATTTCGTCTACCGGGCCGGTGTCGTCTAAAACGAGCAGACGACAAGCAGAAGTGTTTGAAAGAGCA